>JAGKTI010031927.1:0-12016 GCA_018397915.1 Birgus latro
GTGAGTGAGGTGGAGGGGGCGAGAGGGAGGGGGAGGCCGAGGATGAGATGGAGGGATGGAGTGGAGAGGTATATGAGAGAGGGGTGTGTGAGTTGGGAGCGTGGTAGTGAAATGGCAGGGGACAGAGTGACATGGAGGCGATTTGTTTGTGGCCACCCCGTTCGGGATTGAGGCGTCTGGCAATAGATAGATAGAGATGGGGAAAATTTTTAGGATACAGGGTCGAGACAGATAGAAACACAATATCTGGCTAGACACCGAATGATAAGCCAATGGGGGGGTAATATGAAATATCTGGTGTTCTGGAATATCTGGAAGAGTTCACCGAACTGTATATACAGTACTGTAATCATACAACCAATGTGTAAGAGTATATATCAGATATCCAAGAAAAATCAATAACTGGGAAGATTAATTCCCCAAGCTTTATGGTTAATCGGGTGTACTGTACATTCCCCCCCCTCCCCCCCAATATTTGCAGGAGTTATGTACCAGACCCCTCTGCAAATGGGTGAAATCTACAATAAATCCATACCTGCCCAAAAAATAACTGGTTTTACTGTTTTAGCTATTCCACTATGAGACTTGTAAATGCATTTTTATGGCACATTAATACTTCCTAAAATGACAGCACAAGATGATACACAAGCCCTTCTGGGTACAGTGTACAGTATTGTATTCACCCATGCGATGATGACAATGAGAGTTTGCCATGCAGTACATGATGGACGAAGAAAGATGAATGTTCTGCACTGCATGGCATGATGAGCTCTAGTTGAGCTCTTGAGAATCACTGATAGAGGGAGGGTCATAGAGGTGGCTGGGGTGGAAGGTGGAGGCAGCTCCATCTCTGCAGCTGGCTGTTTCGCAGCTAGCCGTACTGTGGCTGTGGAAAGTCGATGAGGCTCCTTCCTCAGGAACACTGTGGGGCAACTGCCACCTCTGCCTCTTCATACCATCTGGCAGGGTCTTGTATGAAAGTGCAGCGACTTCCAATGTCTGCTTGAACTTAAGCGCCTGCACCATGGAGTGATCCCATGCATGGGCATACAGTACTCATATGCATCTTTCACTGACCTTAGGATGGCAACCAGGTGGTCTGTTGCTTCTTTGCAGCCACATCAGAAGCATCATCACTGTATCATCCTCCTCCTCACTGGCAGATTGGTGAGCTCCAGTCATCTGTGAAAGGTGTTGAATGGGCATGAATGAGCTCCTAAACCTCATCCTCCCTCATATCACTGAAACCCTTGTTGCCCAGGATTTGTGCCAGCGTCACAGCCTGGCTTGCTGCTGCAGTCCAGACATATAATCGTTAGTGCACCATGGCCAGATGCTCTTCCAGCAGGCATTCACGGTCTCCATCTTCAGGCCTAAGAAGGTGTCCTCATTGATGGTAAGGCAGTTAGCAATAGTGAAGCCCCACCACTACTGCAGCAGATCATAACTAACTATCGTCATTGTCCGTGGACGTGACAAGGTGTTGCAGGGATCTGTGGGTGTAGATGGCTTTGATGGCCCGGATCACACTTTAGTCCATGGGCTAGATGATGGAGGTGGTACTGGGAGGTAGAATTTCAACTTGGACATCCCCATCATCACACTGTAGATCACTGAGGTGTCCACCAGCATTACTGAGGATCAGGAGCCCTAGAACTCCCAGCCAAGGTCATTCAGGTACCTCCTGACCTCGGAGAGGAAGCACACATGAAACAAGTCCCCAAACAGTTTCTTAGTAGTCCAGGCCTTCTCATTGTGCATCCAGTATGCTGTGCAGTGCCCAGGGATTTGCAGCCTTAAATATGAGCCCAGGTTTTATCATGTGGCCTGATGCATTGCAACACATAAGGAAGGGCACATGGTCCTTCGTGGCTTTGACCACTTAACCACGGGCTGTCACTTTTGTGACGCTCGGTGGCAATGGCTTGAGCCGCGGGCCGTCAGTTGGGTGCTTCTCTGTTGTTTTTAATTAGCCCGGGCTTTCAAGATACAGTGTAAATCTATATACAAAATTTGGGGAGATGGCTGAGTGATATTTATATTCACCTAGACAAACCTAATTTAGTATGTACCTGTATTGTCAATATTTCCAACGACTTATTTCATAGCATATACATTAACAGCTGATTTTGAACCCTTTTATACCCAGATACATACCTAAATCAGTTGAATGTCGTCCTTGAAGGTGTAATGACGTCGCCGTCGCACCCCTCCATTTCCGCCGCTTTGGCGGCCATTTTAAATTGCCCTTTGACCTTTACCCCAACAAAACATCATGTGGGAAGCGGTAAATGACTGTAGATATATATAAGTGTAATAAAGTAATAGGAATGTAATGTGTGAGTGTGTATATGAATACGAAATGACAGAATACGAGCTGCGAACTAGCGCGATTGGGATGGTCCCATTTTCAATTGCTTTCACAGTGTTTTTTGTGGGAGCATGGATACTTGAAAATAACTGAATAGAGTTTGTAGTGATAACATTAGACACTGGTATTCATATTACGGGCTGTGGGAAAGTTTAAATTGGAGACTTCGTTACCCAACTTCAGAATTCTCCATAAGTCCTACGGTAGTTGACGAGTGCTAACAAAACATCCCAGGAGAAAGCAGAAGGTATGTGCTATACGCATATGTAATTATAATATACTAGGACAAATAACTGATTTTTGACAAATATTTTAAGAAAGTCAGTCGGAGCGCGAATTACCCCCAGCGGGAAGTGCCAGGACCACCTCCCACAACCCCGCGGTTTACGGGTTAAATCCTGGGGCTCGTGCTTCCTGCTGAGTGACATAGGTCCTGGCAGTCATCTTCCAAAACAATGCCATCTCATTGGCACTGAACGCCTACTCAGCCCTGCACCCTTTCTCCTCAATCTTTCTCTTGAAAGTTGAGGGGTGGCTGCCTCGTGGTCTGCAGATGCCCCCGCTCCGGAGAGCCATACATTCGTTAAGGAGAACTGTTTCTTGAAGCAGTCAAATCACCCCTTGCTTGCCTGAAACTGCAGTGCAGGCTGCAGGTCTTCAGGAGAGGTGTGAGCATACTCTGTACCTTCTTGAGGATGATGTTATCCACCGCCTCATTCTTCCTCCGGCAGTCCTCCACCCACACATTTAAGGTCAATTCTATTCACACAATGCTCTTACCTTGCACAATTGTCGCCAACTTTGCACTACCTCTGACACTTGCTACGAACAGCACCATGAACAACCTTCTCATTTTTCTTGATGTAAAACACCATGAGTGAGTGAGAGTGATGGATAATGGATGGATGGATGAAAAACACCGTGCTCTCGTTTGCACCAAAATGTCGCCTGACATTCGCAAACCACTACCTCTCTCACACCAGGATCAGTAATTTCACTTTATCTTCCGCTTTCTTCTGCCGCTTAGACTCCCTAGCGGTAGATGCACCCTGAGCAGCATACTTATGACCCTTTTTTCACAGGGATAAGGAACGGAGTTGATTAACAAAGCCATAATAACATGCAGAACACATACGGATGCACAATCAGCGAGATGAACCGAAAGAGAATGAGAGTGGTGGCATATGATTGGGTCTCGTCTTTGAACAGCCAATAAGATAGGGAGAAAGAAGACACACAGGCAGATAATAAGGGATGCACCCTAGGAGACAATCACAACCAAGCTCTCATTGAGAGAAAACAGCAGGAGATTTGTGTTGCGAAATACCAAAAAGCTGAACAGGGCTGATGCCCTGTACTGAACAGCACATACCAATACAAGGCAACTGTACAGGACAGTGTTTTTCTTGGAAAATATGCCAAAAAATTGCTCAAGAACCACTAGGAACAGCTGATGATGTTGGAATAGCAAGAAATAAATCCCTGTCAATTTTTGAAATAATTTCCAAGAAAAATCTGAGAACATGCAAACCTGTGAATAGCAGGGGTTGACTAATGTGCATTCAAAATTTACCCCCAAGATCATCATTTACCTCCTCCTTTTTCCACTTTACCGGTCTGTTCACTTGCTTCTTTCTCTCAATATATTCTCCTTCATGTGAGCCCCTTTCCTTCATTCACTCTAACCTTTTCCTCCTTTCCTCCGCTGCTTTTCAACTTCTCCATCCTACCACCTTGTACCCTTCTTCTTATTTGTTAACTTCACAATATCACATACCACTTGGTTTAACTAAACAATTTCAATATGCATTCCTCAAGTAGCCCAGATTTATTTGCTCCCAATTCACTGACTCCAATTCCAATACTTTAGTCTGATATTCACCTGGCACTTCTTTGTTTCTCAGCTACTCCACTTTCTGTCTTTTGCTTTGAATGCTCCTCTCTCTTTTCATTCATCTAACCTCCATTCACTTAACCTTGCATATCACAACCATACTGTATGATCCAATAGGCCTCTGAATTTTCCTTTCACTTCCCTCTTGGCAATGCTCCTAAGCATCATTCTCTTTACGAGGATGTAATCAGTTAGGCTCCTTTCAGGTCCTCCTTCATTCCTTCTGTACCAAGTATATTTGTGTTCAATCTTTCTGCTTACAATATGAATTACTACTGCATACTCTCCTTTCCTGACACGCCCCCACTGGTTGCCTTCCTTCGTTGTTGTCCCCTGGTCCTCCATAACAACCCATTACATCATCTACAGGACCAGTGTCAACTCTCCCATTCATGATACCCACCAGAAACACTTTTAATTCCAGGGCATCTGTCCTATTACTTCCATCTAGCTGACCCTAGAATCTATCTCTTTCTGCCTCACTTTTATTGCCAAGTCAAAGGCTCCCTGCTAATCATGAAGATGATGGGCATAAATAACCCACTGCAGCACAACTTGCCGACCTGGTACTCCAGCTGACAGAGGAATCCGTGGTGCCCTAACATGGATGAATGCCATACTGTGTCTCCAGAAAGTGAGGCTGAGTCCAGCTACCATGTGTGACGATGGGCCACCGTTTTCTGGCATCAGCTTCCCCACACAAAACAAAAGGATGATGAGTCAGTAAGATGATGGATGGGTGGGATCATGTCCCAGTTTGGAAAATGGCAACATCATGGATTCCTTCCAGGCCCCTGGGAACACACCCTTGTGCCAGCTGCAGTTAAAGAAGTCCAGGATGCAGTCACGCAGCTGGGAAGGAAGGTGTTGAAGGAACTCATCTGCCCCTTATACAGGCCACCTGCCCTGCAGGGATGTACAGGTCAGTCTTCTAGTAGGCTCAGAGGAGGTGAAGAGGTAGTTTAAATAAAGAGATATGGGAAGATGTAACACCCTGCTGAATTGCCTTCCTGTAGGAGTACAAAAATGGTAGTTCAGATGGAATATTAAACTGGGACTGGAAAAATATAAAGAAGTCTAACTTGGAGAGACATCCAAGAGGTCCATGCAGCCACAGTAAAGAGTAGCAGAATGTGATTAGGCTACTTGCCATTGCCTAAGAAACCTCCAGGTGTGAGAAGAGGAGCTGGAGGAGAGGCCAACACAGAAGAGTACTAGGCCCTCCTCATAGCTGACATGAGAATTCGAGTGCACTCAACACTAAGGCAATGATAACGATTACCTAGGGTAGGGCTCAGGTGGCGACTCCAGGCATGCCAGGCTCGACAGTGGGCCCCTGACATCGATTGCACAGGCTTTGGACCACCATGGAATACCAATGATGTACCTAGTGGTGAACAAACTGTCAAAAGACTGGCTCCCAGCCCTCACCAAGAGGAATGAAAAATTGTTGACTGAAATGTCGGAGGAACTCTAGCAGCTTGGAAGCAGTTGGATAGTTTGGCAATAAATACAGGTCACTCGTTTTCCTGCTGCTTCCAGTGGAGATGACATGTGCCGGACAGCATTAGAGACAAGTCTGGAAAGGCACAAAAAGCCAATCTCAACCAAAAGGCACAGAAGGGCAGCATCTCCAAGGTACTGGTATAAGGCTGAAGCCTTCTCAGTGTAGGGTCATAGCATGTGTTGACGACACCAGGAGACAAAGAGGAGGCTATGGAGGAAGTCTAGGAGAACCTGGAAAAGGGAGGACCCAAAGGTTTTTAGTGGCAACAAGATGGATCTCAGTGGGCATGGCAGACACTGATGTCACCTATGATGATGGGACCAGCAGGTGGTAAATGTAGTGGAGGAACTCTTCTTGGACATATCCCAGCATGGACTGTACCACAATAAGACTGATCCCCAGCCCAAGAAGAAAGCCTCTCTTAAGGCCAACACCTCACTGTATAACATTAGGAAAAGGAGCAAGTGTCAAAACTACACAATGAGAATCCTTGCTCACAGCAAGTAATAAACCTCCATCCCACAGACATGAGCAACTACTAGCTATCAGAGCAGAGCTGTAGGTGAGGTTGCAGCCTGATCTCAAAGACACTAACAATGCTGGGCCCTAGTTGGTCACAAAACTTTAAAATCCTGGTTTTGTGCAGAAAAGATCTAGCATTCCACGGTACGAATTTAGTTATTCTTGGCATGATGCAGAAAGGAAGAAGGACAACTGTTTGGGCCAGAGGCTAGGACAAATGTCAATGAAGAACAGGCCTTACAGATGTAAGTCATGAGCCTCCAAGATCAAGGTGATGAATGCATAACTTAAGTCATGAGCCTCCAAGATCAAGGTGATGAATGCATAACTTGCACTTGGGTGGTCAATGACAGTCATCTGAACATAGGGCAAAAAGTGGCTATGACTGGGAGCTGGTGGAGAGAAACATATATGGCAAGCTGGGATGATTGGTCTGAAGGATGAGCAGCATATGTAGGAGTGAGGGTTTCAGGGTGGAAATCTGACTAAGCCACCATCAGGGATGAGGGACAAGACCAATGAGGCAAATGAGTGCCACGAGAGGAGATGTCTAATTCCTGGCAGGCTCACTGGCATGAACCAGGACCTCTGCCCAAGACATCAGACTGGTGAAGAACATCACCATATCATGATCCTGCTCAGAGCAGTCTTCCTGGACCACCCCATCCAGTAAGTCATAATGGTTACTGATGATGCAGCGAGCATTACTTTTCCCCTCCTGGACTCTAGCAACCTAGGGAGGGAAACGGGGCACCAATGTATCAAATGCAGGACATATCAACTTACTGGGTGCAGGACACACTGACAAATCAGACTCTACTGTGCAACAGGCCACGAGGTGGAATGCATGTTGTCTATTTATTCATCTGTTGCCAGACGCCTTAATCCCGTAAAGGGTGGCCTTAAACAAATCGCCTCCATGTCGCCCTGCCCCTGGCAATTTCACTGCCCTCCCCTAAGCTCACACCCTCCCCTCTCATTTACCTCTCCACTCCATCCCATCCTCAGCCTCCACCTCCCCCTCCCCCCCTCCCTCTCATCCTCAGCCTTCACCTCCCTCCCTCTCATCCTCGGCCTCCACCTCCCTCCCTCTCATCCTCGGCCTCCACCTCCCCCCCCTCCATCTCACTCACATACACTCTCCTCATTAGTCTCTCGCTCTCCACCCTCTCCACATGGCCTAACCACCTCAATGCATTTCTCCTAATGCTTTCTATCACCTCCACATCCACACCACAATGCTCCTTCACTTCCTCATTTGTCAGTCTCTCTCTCTCTATGTAACTCCACATGCTCCTCTCAAATAAACCATTTCCACTGCTCTCACTCTTGACTTGTATCCTTCCAACAAGATCCAAGCTACACTTCCACACATTCATAGTTGGTGTCAAAATACTATCATGCAGAGACTTTTTTACTTCATGCTCACTTCTCTATTTATTATCACTGTTTCAAAGAACCAGCAACCTTTCTTTCTTCCTCATTGTACTTTTCAAGCACTTCATCCTCCAAACTTCCATCCTTACTCATCACACTAGCCATCTACTTAAATCCACTCACATTTTCCATTTCCTCATCATCCAACCTCACTGTACAGTCAGTGACTTCACTTCTCTCGAAGACCATAACTTTACTCTTCCCTACATTCACTTTTAGATTCCGTTTCTTACACACACTCCCAAATTCACCCACTAAACCTTGCAGTTCCCCTTCCTCTTTAATTAATACAGTATCATCTGCAAAAAACAATACAGGAAGTTTCCAAATGATGCCCTTGCTCATTACAGCCACTGCAGCATCCACTGCTCTACCTTTTATTTCTTTCATAACCCCAGCCATATACAGACTGAACAACCATGGAGACATGACACATCCCTGTTTCAAACCAACATTCAGATTTAAAAATTAACACAGTTCACTACCCACATGCAATGCATCCTTAACACCATCATACATACTCTTCACAGCACTCAGCAATCCCATTTACTCCATGTACAATTCTTAGTATTTTCCCTAATCCTTGTCTATCCACTTTGTCATGGGCTTTCTCCAAATCCATAAGGGCTGCATACAACGTCTCTTCTCTCTCTGGAAAATTTTCCACTAAAGACCTCAGGATGTATATTTGATCTACACAACCTCTTCCCTTCCTAAACCTCCCTGTTCTCCAACCATTCAACACCATCTAATCCTGTGTTGTCCCATGAGGAGCGTAGAGGCCCGGGGCTAACATTTAAGATGAGAGTGATCAACCTCACATAGCCCTGAGTGGCATAATGTGAGCAATACATCCCAACCACTCCTTGGTTATAAACCTGCATAGGCTCAATCTGATTGGAGCGCATTAATTACCCAGTAAACCACCAGGCGCCATAATTTGGTTATATGGTTACCACCCATAGTAGTGAATGATTTTCTAGAATACAGGTAATCATTTGGCTTGTTATTCTGTGTAGAGTCACTTGCAGACAGAAGGATGAATACAGAGTAAAGGAAAGATTCCTCTGTTATTTCCCTAACTCTGTCAATAAGTATCATACCATATACTGTACTCTGCCTATTACACTAAGAAGACAAATGCTCCTATGATTACCAACTTCTTTTTCCCCTTTTCCTTTCCACAGGGGAATAATTATACCTGACTTCCAATCCTCCAGGTCTCTACCTTCCTCCCAGGCCAATCAGCACATCTTCCATATTCATCCTACTACTATCTCTCCCCCAGGCTTCTGCATTTCACCACACACTTCATCAATTCCTGGGGGTTTCCAAATTTTGACTTTCTCCATTGCTTCCACTATGGTACTTCCATCCTACTGATCTCTTCCTCCCTTCTCACCACCCTCCTTCTCCCAGCCATTCCCCAGCCACTTATACTTGTATTACTTTCATTCTCTATGTTTAACAGTTTCTTAAAGTGTTCTCTCCATCTGCTCACTTTTTGTCCCTTCTTCACACTCAATCTATCATTTTTATCTTTCACTCTCCTACTAACTTCTTCATCACCCAGATTAACTCTCTTTACCTCCTTCCAGAACATTTTCTTACATTCCCTCCACTTTATACTCCTTCCAAATTCTTCATCCACACTCTTCTGACTCTCTTACTAATTTTTTCACCTCTCTCTTCCTTTCTACATATAACTCTCTCTTATGTCTCTCAACTTCCTCCATGCCTCTGCTTCCCATCCACTCACTATATGCTTTCTTCTTTTGCACCAAAGCTTGCCTCACCTATTCATGCCACCATGCTGTTCCTTGCACCCTCTTTTGTCTTCTCTTCACCCCACACACAACCTCACATGCTGCACAGATATTTTCAGTCAAAATCGTGCATACACCTTCCACCTCCCCCATCTGCTCCAAAACATTTACCCAATCACTCATCCACTTCTCTCTTATATTCTGCCTTTCTCCCATTCTCTCGCAACCTTTCTACCCTCATTGTATGGGTTACTTCCTCCTGTCCTTTCCTCCTCCTATTCCTCTACTGCACCTGAACCTTGATTGAGGGAAAAACTGGTTGGGGGGGAGGCACAATGGCAGGTGACAATCCACTCACCAAAAGAAGTCAAGGACTCTGGTTGACAAGACAATTTGGGGAGGTCATCAACCAAGATCTTCTGTAGCACAGCAGAACCAACATCTGTTGGCTGAATTTCTCCCTCAATACAGTACTTGCTGAATGGCGAGGCACTAATAACATCATACAGGCACCTAGGGTGGTTGAACTGTGGATGTCATTTTGGGATCTTATGACGAAGGCCACTGCCTTTGCACTCAGCTGACTTGTGCAGGCTTCTCCTCCACTAGCCTTGTATGGCAGCACTGACAACCTCACTGTTTTTTCCAAGGACCTAACCAGATCACCCTCCTTGATGGCTACCTCAAAGTAAGGACACTTACCACCCAGTCAACTGGTCTGATGTCCTCACCGTCATCCATACTTCCCCTTGCACCATCACTTTGTTAGCTACCCACGGGAAACATAGGCACTCCTCATGACCCGAAAGGCAAGCCAGCTGCACAGGACGAGCCACACAGCACTCACAAGGATAAACAGTATACCCAGCCACCAAGACGTGATTTTTATGGTGCAACAGTCAATGTGGGAATCATTACAGTACTGTATTGTTATTATTATTATTATTGTATTATTACTACTGTTGTTGTTATTGTTGTCCTCAGTATGAATAAACCAATAATCAATTATGAAAGGATACTGTCCAGTTGGAAAGGGTGGTAGTGGAAGAAGTTGGAAAAAAAAAAAAATTGCCAAAAGTGGAGGTGGAACATGTGTGAGTAAAACCATATGGAAAACATAAGTCTTAGATGTCATTTAGGGGTAATAGTGGATACCTGGAGAAACTCTGTTAGCAATATATACCGGATTAAACCTCTAAATCAAAAGCTGTAATTATATTCATTCATTATCCAATCTTATGTCGCCCCACAGGGAAGCGCAGAAGCCTGGGGCTAAGCAAGTTGGTCCTGACATTTATGATGAGAGTGACCAGCCTCACTCATCCCTGAATGGCATTACGTAAGCAATAAACCCCAATCACCCCGTGGATATAAACCTTCACTGGGTCAATCTGACTGAGAGCACCTCAATTACCCACTGAACCACCAGGTGCCATAATTTGGTTATATGGTTGCCACCCAGCATAGTAAGTGGTTTCCTGGTGTACAGGAAACCATTTGGCCTGTCAATCAGTGTAGAGTCACCCACAGGCAGAAGGACGAGGAAAGAATGAAAGAAAGAAAGACAGAAGAGGGAGTGTAAAGTCACCCATAGGCAGAAGGACAAGGAAAGAATGAAGGAAAGAAAGACAAGAGGATTGAAGGAAAGAAGGATGGAGGAGAGGAAAGGGCAGACACCCGAGAGCAGCACTACATCGAGTGAGTAACACATATATAATGATGACTGAAAAGAATGACATAGGACAAGATATCTGTATGAAGAACTTTTGATGATAGTGAATTTGTATCTTGAAAAAATTCAATTTTCCAAAGCCTCTAGATCTCAACCATTTTGCATTTTAAGAACTACAAAGTAAAACCTTTAAAATCAGGTAGTCTCTTACAACTGGAACTCTGTTTCCCATGCTGGGTTGAGGGTGGAGGGAAGGACAGCTGTGCGATGTGTATCTTCGCTCCCTGTCACTCGCACCACACAATATGGATGGCTTGTCTCTGTGAGAGTTAAGTAACATGTTTAAGAATAGACCCCCACTGGTAACAAAAACATCCAATTTTGCTGAAGATCTTCTTCCTTTAGTTATATATATAAATATATATACACACACACACACACACACACATATATATATATATTTATATACAGTAGGCGCGGAAAGTATTGACTTTTTTTGCCGACATCATTCTTCTTCGCGTTAAGTGAAGTAGGGTCAATACTACCCTCCCCTGTGATGCGAAATGAGCTGACGCTTTTTCAACGGGAGCTGGCAACCCTGCTTGATAGGTTTGGCACCACAGGAGCAGGCTCAGTAATGTTTGGGCAGCCACAGGAGGAGGATTGTCTCTGTGTGTGATGCACCACAAGGGCATGTTTTGACTCAAATAACACAGTTATTTGGTTACCTACCACATTCTCATCATGCCTAAAGTAACCACAAGCAAGGACAAACGTGTGGAAGTGATTACTTTATACAAAGCTGGCCACAAACTCCCATTTATTGCAAATCAGATGGTGTTAGACT
>JAGKTI010031928.1:0-12016 GCA_018397915.1 Birgus latro
TCTCTCTCTCTCTCTCTCTCTCTCTCTCTCTCTCTCTCTCTCTCTCTCTCTCTCTCTCTCTCTCTCTCTCTCTCTCCTGTTCCCCATATAATTCTCGTATTGTACACGTTCCACTACCTCCAGTCTCCCCCTACAGCTGAGATGTTGGTGTTCGACAGCCAACAAGCGCTGTCTGGTTAGCTGAGGGAACATTCTTTCTTTAAACGCAGGCATTATGACAGGGCTACTTCTTCCTGTACTGTGTTCTGTGTTTCCTGTATGATTCGCGTAGTGTACAAGTCCGATGACCCTCAGCTTCCCCTACAGGTGAGATGTTAGTATTTGACAACCTGCGGGTGCTACACGGCCGCCTCGGGTACACGTCCAACGAGGGCACGCGACACCTGGAGGGCGGCTACTGGGCCTGGGATGAGGTTAGGTCACGACGGAGGGTCCTCAGCACCAAACTGGGTCAAAACTAGGGTCACAGGTCAAAACTAGGTCCTTGGCTGCTATTCTGGTAGGATAAGAAAGCTCCCTAACACCTTTTCCTAAGAGATTTGTTTATTTCACTTTTAGGTCATTGGGTAGTTTTCTCGTCGGTTAAGAAAGCTGCCTAACACCTGTTCCTTAGAGATTTATTTTGTCTGTTACACTTTTAGGTCATTGGGTGGTATTCTCAGTGATTAGGAAAGTTACCAGACATCTTTTCCTAAGAGATTTGTTTATTATACCTTACTTATTCTGTGTTGCATAAATCCTTATTCTCGAAGAAGTGCTGTGGATTTAGAGCCGTTGTATTATCTTGTCATTGAGCTACGTGTGTGTGTGTGTGTGTGTGTGTGTGAAAAACTAAAATCATGACCGAGTTAGCGTGAAAATTAAAGTTGTTGATAAGATTGTTGGTTATTTTATTACTCACTCATACGGTAACCAAACTACAGTTATTATTATTATTATTACAGAGCTGCATGTGGGGAGCCTCCCCACACATGAGAGTTGTGCTCCCAACACGGGCGAATAAAACCCGTGTTCAAAGTCAACAACTGTGCAGGGGTAAAGAAAGTTTGGAATCGGCTTAGCACACCTAATCTCTTGGAAGCAGATTTCACAAGAGATGTAATACAGTATGTTCTTTCCAAGACAAATCCCGAGAGAATGTGTATGTGTATGTTTGTACTCTAGATCGGTGTTTATGTATGCACTATATACTTGCTTGTATGTATGTACTGTATAATATGTAGGTCTGTATATTTGGTATGTATGTCTATCTATCTATCTATTGCCAGACGCCTCAATCCCGCACGGATGTATGTGTGTAGGTATATTTATGTACTGTGTGGATGCATGTATGTATGTACTGTATTATGTATGTATTAGGCATGTATGTATGGAAATATGTACTGTATTTATGTATATATATATATGTACGTTTGTACGTATGTAACTCTGAACCCTGGTTAACATTCATAATGGCTTTAAACATCGGCCTTCCTTCAGGAGCCATCGTTGGCCTCCCGATTCTTAAACCCTAGCTACGCCGCAGCATATGGACGGTGGTGGTAGCGCTGAGGTGGTGGTATATGCTGTGTAATACATAGAATGGCCCGGCTTAAGAGAACGGGCCGATTAAGCCCATGCCCATAAAAAAAAAGAAAAAAATGCCATCCTATTTCAGAGACTGGTAAAAGGCCTTCACTTTCATAGGCCTGGTACTATGCTGAGAGAGAGAGAGAGAGAGATGCAGGCTGTTTATCAGTTTTATATAATTAGGACGTTAAATCTGGGGCATTGGCATAAAGAGAGGAGGTCCTACCCCCCAGCACTTGCGTTGCAAACGGCCTCGCACCTCCTATGTACAAAGCAGTGTATCAAAGGCAATCTCTTAACCTGCTTCATTGAGAAAAGGTGGAGTTTTTCTCGAGATCTTCAACCCGTGTGATCATGGAAGATTGGATAAACGAATGGATGATGTAACTGGATCTATGTATTTATTATCAAGTTGTTGCCAGACACAATTCCTGATGAGGTGGGCACAAAATGATAATAATAATCCACCACCATCAGGCTGCCCTTTCTTCAACTCACACCCCATATACCTACTCGTTCACCCCATTCCTCCATATCACGTAATCCTCGGCTATCACAGTGCCCTCCCTCCAGTCCCCATCCCCCTTCCTCCCTTCTCGGATACCTCTCCATCAAATCTCATTTTCCCATCCCTGCCCCTCTCCTCTACATCACATACACTCTGAAGTTAGTCCATTTTTTCAACATGTTAATATTACTGTTTAATTATACGTGAAACCCTTTCTAACATTACCTGAAATCTATATAATTTTTAAAGATTTATATATACGCGAGAACTCGTCGTCCACACCCTCTAATCATCACAACAACAACAACAACAGCATCCCTTATCACGTCAGCCGAGTGAGTGGAGGAAAACAGAAGCCCGCAGACGGTGGTGGTTGTGGTGAAAAGCTCTTGCTATGTCAGCGAAAACCAAGGATATATTGACACAGGTCTGTATAGTGTTCAGTAGTTGTTATCTTCATTTATTCTTCAAGAGCATCACTGTCAAGAACAATAACAAGATGAAGATATAGATGGTGATGCTGGTGAAGGATGAAAAGTCCACAGCATATTGAACTGAAATATTTATTGCAAAAGTACAACGAAAACCAAGGATATATATTGACAGGTCTGTATATAGTGTTCATAGTTGTTATCCGTTCATTTGTTCTTCCGGAACAAGTTGAAGCTGTGAGTGATGCTGATATTGTGAACAGCCATCTGTCTGTCAAAAACAAGAATTAGCATAGGTCTGTGTATAATTTTTTATAGTTCATTAGATTTTTGAGAGCATCATTATCAAGAACAATAAGAAGCAAGAAATGTAATTGATGCTGGTCAGATGAAGAACATAGATGACACAGGACTGTACATAATTTTCAAAGTTATGGATAAGACCAGAAGAAAATACTAGTTAGAACAATGAAGATAGAATACTAGTTACAGAAACCATTTGCAATGCTGGGTGGTAACCATATAACCAACCCATACGTGTTCCCTGTCAACAAGTGGATTGGCAGAGGATAAGTGCCCCTCCCCGATAAAAAAAACTAACTCGGAGGCAAATATGATAGATAATGCCAGTGATGCTGTTAGGACAAAATAGTCTTTCATAAAAAAGACTATTAAAACAAGACTAGATACAGTTATGGTATAGTTATGTTTTTGGGCCGTTCAAGGCTGTGAGAAATATTAACACCAGATGGCCTGTGTTTGGCTTGGGATATTTTTGTGCCATATAAGGGACTGACTAGGGAGGCTGCCAGAGATGGAGCAGTGTGTAGAGCTGCCATTAGGTGACCAAGGCCATTGGTTCCTTGTTCCGTGCATTAGAAAAGAAAGAAAGAAAAAAAAAAGTTAGGTCTGAAAGATGGTAAAGTTAGGACCTAAGAATGGTAAGGATAAATGTGATGCCATAGCTGGTGCAAAGGGTAGTAAGGTTAGGCCTTAATAGTGCCACAAATCACAGGTCACCACTTGATATCCACCGTCCATTATGAATATCTGTCAGGAATGTCCAGTGTGGTGCTGGTGGATTGGTTATTAGCGGCAATGTTTTTGTGACGTGGAGGCGAGTCTAGTGGAAGAATAAAGTTCATTTATATGAAATTAATCAAACTCAGCCAATTTCCCCCCACCCCCTTGATGCCACAGAGATATTATGGCTTCAGTACTACTACAGTACTTCAGGGAGTGAGGTGCCTGGCTGTGGGTAAATAAATAGATAAATAATAATACGAGATGTTTATGGCATCTACTTCTGGGAGTGAGGTGTGCCTGGCTGTGGGTAAATAAATAGATAGATAATGTTACAAGACAGTCCTAACCTGTCACTGGTCAGAAAACTACAAGTCTCCTCAAAACCATTTCATCGGTACATCAGAAATATGAAAGTGGGTGCACCCTCAGTGGGTCCCTTAAGGTTGGATAATGGAGTGTTATCATCTGACTGTACTCAGATGGCAGAAACTTTTGCTACACATTTCTGTACAGTTTACTCAACACACGTTCCCCATGCTCCTCTCCCTCACCAAACTTTTGAGGGTACCCTCGATAGAGTGACATTATCTTTGCAAGAAGTGAGAAACAAGCTCACAGGACTGGACCCAAACACCAGTATGGGACCTGATGGCCTGCACCCCAGTCTTTTGAAATATTGCCCAGCCTTAGCTCTACCCTTGTTTTTCATATTTCAAAAGTCTATCACCATTGGTAAACTGCCACAGGACTGGAAAAAATCCATTATTACTCCCATATTCAAGAAAGGCTCTCGGCATACTCCCCTTAACTACAGGCCTATTAGCCTGACCTCTGTTTGCTGTAAAACTCTGGAGAGATTTATTACAGAGGCGCTATACAACTTCCTTGATACTGATGGAATGCTGTCAAACGACCAGTATGGATTCAGACAGGGTAAAACTGTGGACGACCAACTACTACTTGTGTACAATGATGCAACGGCGTGGTTGGATGCTGGGTATGTAGTGGATATCATCTTGTTTGATTTTAGCAAAGCCTTTGACACTGTCAGCCATTCAGTACTCATCGACAAGCTAAGACTACTGGGGGTCATTGGTTCCTTGCTGTCCTGGATCTCTGACTTCCTGTCTGGCCGCACCATGAAGTGTCTGTGTCTGGCTGCACCAGTTCCTTAAGGAATGTTCTCAGTGGTGTCCCCCAGGGTTCTGTTCTGGGCCCCTTGCTTTTTCTGGTATACATAAACTTTATACCATCATATATACGCTCCAAATGCAAATTCTTTGCTGACGACATGAAGATTTACCTCAAGCTGCGTCACAATACCTGTTCCTCGTTAGCTGCAGACATAAATACATGTCAGAAGGACATAGATATGGTGTACAAGGTCGCTGAGTCCTGGGGTTTACGTTTCAGTCTTGACAAGTGCACCGTACTGCGATGTCAGAGAGGCCCAGTTGATTGGAACTCTATTGGCACACTTCAGCACTATCACATGAATAACACCAGTCTCTCTGTAGAAACTATACACAAAGACTTAGGTATCTTGGTTGACAGCTCACTGAAATTCCACTCTCACATAAGAAATACTGTAAAAAAAGCAGCAGGCCTGGCAAATAATTTGTTGAAGTCCACCCTCTGTCGTGACCGAGCTTTTATGTCGACCTTGTTCAAATCCCACATCAGACCTATCCTGGAGTTTGGCTCCACTGTATGGAATACAGGCTACCACGGAGATCTGAAGCTTCTGGAGTCTGTACAGCGCAGATGGACCAAGCAAATCAGTGGCCTGTCCGAACTCAGTTATGCTGACCGTCTGAAAAACCTGGCCCTGTATTCAGTAAAAGGGAGACTGATCAGAGCTGACCTGATTAAATACTGGAAAATCTTTCATCACCAATCCCCTATCACACCGCCCAAACTTTTTTCTCTTCCTCCATTAACCCACACCAGGGGTCATAGATTCAAGGTGGCCAAGCCCCGCATTTCATCCGAGTGTAGACGCAGGTTTTTCAGTATCAGATGTATAGACCTCTGGAATTCTCTGTTTGATAATACTGTTAGTGCTGACTCTGTTACTTCATTTAAAAAGTCCCTCCACTCACAACTAGGACACATCTTGTTTGATTATATTGAATAACTACGATTCATAATTCGAAGTCCTTCAAGTAGTTTATCAACCCTGCATATGGCACAAAACTCAGCCCCTACTCAATAATATATTCAGATGATGTGTATAGGGAATGGGGCGGGCGTGCCAGCAGGTATGGGCTGCCCTGCTTCTAAAAAGCAAATTCCTACCGAGCCATACTGTTAAATTGTAATGGGGTAGCCAACCAGGTGAGTAAACCAGGTGAGTAAACCCATTGCTAGTGGTAAAATAAATGCTTCTTTTTCTGGGTAGCAAGAAGAGATACTTCAGATGAGAAATATCCACAAAAGAGAGAGTTCAAATGGGAAGTACTGTATACACATATGCTCGTCTCACCAGATTTGATTCTAAGACAGATAAATAGAACAAGGCATGATTCCCAAGATCGATAGATAGAAGACATACCGGTAATTGGTAAGATGGATAGAACAAGACAGGATCCTGACTTAGATAGATAAAGGTAGATACATAGCCTAGATAGAACAAGACATCATTCCCAAGCTAACTTCTGTAGTAAAAATTTATCTATTGTCAGATGCCTCATTCCCGTGAGGGGTGGCCACAAACAAATCACCTCCATGTCGCCCTGTCCAATGCCATTTCATTGCCCTCCCCCCAGCTCACACCCCCTTCTATCTTTTTTTTCCAGGCAGTAAGAAGAGGTAGTTGCCACAAGGAGTATTGATAAACTGATCTAACCATGGCCAGGAAGGTGATCCGATTCAACCTACACGAGAGCATTGGTGTCATCAAGAAAGCCTTTATGGCGGGAGTGGATGCCGTTCAGCCTCACAGACTTATTGCAAGGTATTATTACCTTCTATTATTATTATTAAGTGAAGGAGCGTTGTGGTGTGGCTGGGGACGTGATGGGAAGCGTTAGGAGAAACACGTTAAGGTGGTTTGGGCATGTGGAGAGTGAAAGATTGACGAGGAGAGTGTATGTGAGTGAGGTGGAGGGGGCGAGAGGGAGGGGGAGGCCGAGGATGAGATGGAGGGATGGAGTGGAGAGGTATATGAGAGAGGGGGGTGTGAGTTGGGAGCGTGGTAGTGAAATGGCAGAGGACAGAGTGACATGGAGGCGATTTGTTTGTGGCCACCCCGTTCGGGATTGAGGCATCTGGCAATAGATAGATAGATATTATTATTATTATTATTATTATTTATTATTTTTATGTTTCATCTCTAAAATTATTATCATTATTGTTTATTATTATTGTCATTATTATTATTATTTTATTATTATTATTATCATCATATATGCAACATTGCTAGTTTATTCTCTCCTCACTCAAACAGATACCAAAATCTTTACAAGCAAACTAGAGTGAATATTTAATATGTTGAAAAGCAAAAAATACTAATAATTTCTACTGTAATCTTGCCATTTTGAGCTCAAATTTTTGGTAACTGCTCACTTGTTCTTTCCTCACTTATACAGGTGCCAGAGGCCACAAGCAAAGTGAATATTTAAAACTGAGAAGAACAAAAAATACTACTAATTTCTACTGTAGACATGTCATTTTGAATTTAAATTTTTGTATCATTGCATGTTTGTTATTTCATCATTCAGAGAGGTACCAAGACTTCACCACCAAACTATCTATCTATCTATTGCCAGACACCATAATCCCGTAAGGGGTGGCCATTTGACTTTGAGTTATTTATTTTACGAGGAGGGGCACTAACCCTCCACCAACCCACTTGTTGACACGTTGGGAGCACGTATGGTTTGGTTATATGGTTACCACCCAACGTTGTAAATGGTTTCTTGGCTTACAGGAAACCATTTGGCTTGTCACTCAATGTAATGCCACCTGTAAAGGAAAGAAAAGCAGTAAGAAGTGACAGGAAATATAGGAGAAATAGGAAGAAAGGAGGGCAGGCACAGAAAAGAATGATAAAGGCTAAGGAAGAAGTAGGCAGCACTACATCAAGTGAGTGGATGATGGTCGCCACCACCAAACTAGAGTGAATATTTAAGTGTAGAAAACAAAAACTATTTGTACAAGTATTGTATTCTTGCCATTTTTGCATCATACTCTATTCTTCTTAAAGGCCCCAACGTACAGTTCTTCCATTTGTTGGCTATGGTCACCTGATGGCAGCTCTCTATGATGCTTAGTCTCTGGCAGCTTCCCAGTTTGGTCCCTTACCCTTGAGATCACACTCTCCTACCTCATCCCATAATTTTGTTTTTCTGGTCTGCCTCTCACAATCCAACCCTTGATGTTCACACCTCTCATTGTCTGCACCCAGCTGTTATTCTGCATCCTCTCCATGTGCCCAAACCATCTCAATCTGCCCCTCCTCATCACAGCACCATTACACTCCAGACCCATCCTTCCCCTCAACTCCTCAGTCATAATCTTAGCCCCCCCCAAAGCCTCACATTGAAGAATACACCACACATCCACCTAATCATTGTCATCTCTGTACATTTGAGCCTACCAGTGTAGCCTTAAAAACCCATACAATAGTAGAAGTCATTCGTAAGTTCAAAAAAAAGAAAAAAAATACTGTATAAGTAACAAATTAAATTAAAAAATATTAAACAATTCAAGAAAAAAAAAAACAGCCATGGAGACTTACTCATCATCCAAATTTGCAAACCTTCATTTTTAATTTTCCCTCAGGTATTTAAAGCAAGAGAACAACAAACTGATCATCAATGGAGCCGCACATGACCTGCAGAGGAACGTGTACGTGGTTGGGTTTGGCAAGGCCGTGGGAGGCATGGTTGACCCTGTTCAAACTCTTCTAAAAACCCCAGACTCTATATCACATTTACAGCGTGGCATAATCAGTGTCCCATATGGGTATCAGGCAAAGAGACAAGCTACTCTAGGTGCCCAGACTGAAGGAATTGATACTGGAGACTTAGGTATCTTAGAAGGGAAGAAAGATGAGAAAGGAGCTGTAGTTAATACCCAGTTAGGAGTTAATGCTAGTAATGTAGAGGTGGAATTTTTAAAAGAGGCAAAAGATGTGAAAGAGCATACATGTATCACTCAGATAGACGTTATCACAGAAAGTACATGTAATGCTCAGAGAGAAGGCATTACAGGAAGTACATGTAACACCCAGGTAGATAGAATTGACACTAGTATGCCACAGATAGAAATTCTTGAGGGTGCTAAAGATAACATTCCTGATGAAGCTGCATTCCAGACAGCCAAAAAGATCGTATCATTGGTGCAGAGCTTGAAGGAGGAGGATCTGTTGCTGGTGTTGATATCGGGGGGTGGTTCAGCCCTCCTGCCCTACGCGCTTCCCCCATTGACCCTAGAGGAGAAGATTGAGCTTGTGAAGTCCTTGAGCCGAGCTGGGGCTACCATAACTGAGCTCAATACTGTGCGGAAAGCCCTTTCTTACACCAAAGGAGGATGCCTGGCTGAGATGACAAAGGCTAGGATTGTAACTTTCATTCTCTCGGACGTTATCAACAGCCCCCTAGATATAATTGCCGGTGGACCAACCATACCCAACATGGATCATCCTAATGCTGCCCTAAAAGTTCTTGATAAATTTAACATCACTGTGCCGGACCACATCAGGACACTGCTCAAAGGGAAGAACCGAGAGAAAGAGTATCCGCAGGTGAAAAAAATAAAAACTGGGAATGTTGAAATACCAGATCATGTTTCAACTACTCTGCATGGGACAAATGAAGGGAAAAATGAATTCCCCCATGTCACAAACCTCATAATTGGTGACAATGAAATGGCCTTGTTGGGGGTTGAAAGGTCGTTATCGGAACAAACAGATGGGCATTGTCTTACGTTAATTTTGTCCTCCTCGCTGCAAGGGGAAGCATCCATCATAGGTAAGAGAATGGCGGATGTTGCCATGATAATTCTGAGGATTCTGTCTGGTAGTGGGAATAAGGAGGCTTTAGGAAGGAATGGAGAACCTACAGGAAGAAGTCAAGAGGGTAGGGAAGGAAGCCAAGAAATTGCAAAAAGTTGTAAAAAAGTTGCAGAAAGGAGTCAAGAAATTGGAGAAGTGAGTCAAGAAATTACAGACAGTAGCCGAGAGCTCACAGATTCCCTCCTTGCTGAGCTGTGTGTTGATGTAAACAAGAAAGCGTCCCTCCAGAGCACCCTAGTCAGGTGCCGAGAGTTGGGGTGTCCTGTGTGCCTGATATTTGGAGGGGAGACCACTGTGACTGTGAAGGGAAGGGGACAAGGAGGAAGGAATCAGGAGATGGTTTTGGCTGCTAGTATTACCATGGAGGAGGTAATATGTCTGACTGTCCATCTGTCTGTCTGTCTGTGTACCATACTTCATCTGTTTGTCTTGTACTTCATCTGCTTGTTTTTGTGTTAGTACTGTTTGGAGGAGGTAATATGTCTGTCTGTTTTTGTACTTATCTGTTTGTATTGTGCATTGGAGGAAGTAAATATGTCTGTGTATCTTCCTGTTACACAGTAGTAGAAGACAAATGTCTCTATGATTACCACACACAACTTTTTCTCCTTTTTCTTTATCCAGGGGAATAATTATACCTGACTTCCAGTCTACAGGGACTCTACCTTCCTCCCAGGCCATTCTGCACATCTTCCATATCCATTCTGTTACTACCATCTACTTCTACACTGTGTTCCTCATTCATCTATTTGTGGATTTGCTTGAGTGGGTTTAATTAGGGGGGGGAGTAGAAAATAACCCAAAATTGAAGAAAATGTGGGGAAAGACAGTTAGGTATTTCTGTGTATGTGTATGTGTGTGTGTGTGTATTTTAGGTCATATATAACTGAATTGACACAAACTTTAGAGACAAGAAAAAGGTCTTTCCATTTGTAGAATTTGGACATTTTCTGTGCTTACAATTTGATGAGCCATTGTTGTGAGGTGGAAATGAGTCTCCTTGGTTACTGTTTAAGATGACCTTAGTTGAAAGGTAGAATTGAGTCTCCTTGGTTAGTATTGAAAATGACTCTAGCTGTGAGATGGAATTGAGTCTTTTTTGTTACTATTTAAAATGACCCTCCAGTCTGACTAATTTTGTCCCTGAACTAAGCTGAAGATCTTTGCCAGGTTAAAATACTTTAGTATAATTTTGTATTTTCAGAAGCTCCACACTACTGAGATACAGGGAGACAGGCTCGTATTCTTGGCATTTAAGGAAGCTCCCAAACACTCTTCCTGAGCAGTTTATTTTTGGTTATGGCTGGCTAAATATACTGTAAGTCTGTATGTTATTTATGCAGAGGATGATGATATTAGGATAAGTAACACAGAAGAGGACTGCAAGATGTAATAAGCAGAATAAGTTACTTAAGAAGAGGTTGAAGGATTTATATAACACAGGGTAGGACAGTAGGTGTAATGAGCAAAATAAGTCACATAGGAAGAGGTGTTAGGGAGCTTCCTTAACCTGCAAGAATATGGATAGCAGTGTTCCTTTGGGGTGGATGGATATTTGGAAGAAAAAAGAAACAGAGGATGGTGGATAGTATATTAACCCCTTCAGTACCATGATGTATTTTCCAATTTTTTAAATACTTTCAGGTTATATTTTATGTTACCATTTACTTTGGAGGTGGATGGATCAGATATAACCTTCATTAACCCCCTTTGTTGTTGTGGCACCTCCCTGACCTGATAAGGGATTAGATATAACCATTAACCCCTCTGTTGCTGTGGGACTCTCCTCATGTGAATATAATCTGGAGATTGCAAGACTAAAATAAAAAGTATGTCTTGGGAATGAAGGGGTTAATGGCAGGAGCTTAGTACTGACTCCATTGTATCTGTCTGTTAGGTCTAGTTTTATCTATTTTACCTTTTCATCAGGTATGTACTAGTGAGTTAGAAGGGTAATGTGTTTGTGTTGGGTGGATGATGGGTGGATAGGTGGAAAAAAGAATAAGAACTGATGATGGAGAGCAGCGCGATGGCACGAACTTAGTGCTGTGTTGTATCAGTCTGTTATGTCTCTAGTTTTATCTCTTTACCTTTTTGTAAGCTACACACAAGGGAGTTAGGAAATAATGTGGTGTTTTTTTGGATGGATGATGGGCAGATACTGGGTAGATGGAAGAAAGAATAGGGGATAGCAGATGGCAGGGGACAGGGCAGCATGGAGGTGATTTGTTTGTGGCCACCCTGTATGGGATTAAGGCATCTGGCTATAGATAGATAGGTAGATGATAAATAGGATGACATGGAGGTGATTTGTTTGTAGCCACCCTGTATGGGATTAAGGCATCTGGCCATAGATAGATAGATGACAGAGCAGTGTGAGGGCAGGAACTGACTACCCTTTTTTAGCCATGAGCTGTGCCCATAGTCTGTTTAATCTCGTATGATAATGCTCCTTAACCCCTT
>JAGKTI010031930.1:0-12016 GCA_018397915.1 Birgus latro
CCTAGTACTGCACTCCAGTCTCCACTAACCTCAAAATTGCCCTCTTTTCTGCAATACTCATAATTTTGTAGTAGAGAACCTCTGCCCACCTCACAATGACTGCCAGGACAATGGCCACCTCACAATGACTGTCAGGACAATGGTGCAAAATACTCTGCTGGCGTACAGGATTCTTAAATTCTACATACCCTTGTAAATGTGGAGTCCCCCTTCTCTCCCTTCTCCTTTCCAATTATACTTCTTTTTACACTACTGTCCACAGCAAATCTCTGCACATATTCCACTTCTGGACTAAAATTATTCAAGGTAAAACATCACCATCGAGTTTTGAAATCACGAGAAGAGGCACGTCCGGCCATGGCTGAGGGCGACTGTCAACTAATTCAAATGGTACATTCAAATCTGGGGTTGACGCGGTGCGCATACTAACCCGGTGCTAATCTTCAAGCGTTCGTAAGTAGAATCAACGACCTTAACCTATGCAGTCCAGGAATGGCAATATATAACCCCCCCCATAAATATCACGTCATACGGGGGGCCAGCCCCCCCACCCCCCACCCACATCACCCCAAATGATAATAAAAATTTAATCACACAGGCAACTATATTATTATTAGTACCATCTTTTTACCTTTACATATAATACAACTTGCGTGGAATACCACTGTACTACACTATTTATATCACAATTACTGTAATTAGACCAACACAACCAAAATCTCCCACAAATATTATCAATATCAGCAGTGTTAGTCCACATAGGACGAGTATTCAAATGTACATCAGCATCACCCTCCTGCTTCACACGAATCTCTGGTTTAAATTTCATATATCTATATATACAAGATTTTTTTTTTTTTTAATGCATGGAACAAGGAACCAAAGGCCATGGGCCAGCAAACCGTTCCTTCCAAGAATAAACAAAAACAACACAAAAGAGAGCCAAATTCAAGATCCGGTTATTCTGAGATGCCTGGACACACTGCGTTTGAAAGACTTAAGATTATAGGAAGTAGGAAATACAGACAAAGGAAGACAGTTCCAGAGTTGACCAGTTGCTTAAATGAAGGACTGGGAGTAACGGTTAACTCTTGCATTACAGAGTTAACAGAAAAGGGATGAGAGGTTCTTGCTAGACGGATACTGCTTACCCATCGTTAAGGTGGAAGGATGCAAGTAGACAGTTCAGAGGAATAGTGGCCACTGAAGTAGCGATAGAAAAGAGATAAAGATGCAATAGTGCGGCGAAGAGAAAGAGGTTGAAGGGAGCTAGTAAGAGGAGGAGTGTTTATGAGACGAAAAAGCCTTTGAATCCACCTTATTGAGAAGAGCTGTTTGTGGGGATCATCCCCACACATGAGAGTTGTACTCCAAACAGGGGCGAATAAAACCCGTGTATAAAGCCAACATCTGCGTATGGGTAAAGAAGATTCGGTGTCGGCTTAGCACACCTAATCTCTTGGAAGCAGATTTCACAAGAGATGTAATATGTTCTTTCCAAGATAAATTCCGAGTGAATAAATCCCCAAGCATGTTCAAGGATGATGCAGGACTGAGCTGGACATTATTAAACATCAGCAGGTACTCCTGTGGTAGGATTTGACTGGTTGATAGGTACAAGAACGGAGTCTTTGATGCATTAAAAACAACAAGATTATTTTTACCCCAGGTAGAGATACGAGCCAAGTCAGACATTAGGTGTACCATAGCCTCATCCCTTGTTTGTTGAAGTAACTGCCGAGATGGGCGTTGCGGGAACCGAATGGAAAGGTGAAGGATTGAATCATCAGCGTATGAGTGGATAGGGTTAGATGTACAGCTTAGAAGGTCATTGATGAATAAAAGGAAGAGAGTTGGTGATAGGACAGAGCCCTGAGGAACACCACTGTTGAAAGATCTAGAAGAACGGTGGCCGTCTACAACAGCGGCTATAGAACGACCAGAAAGGAAGCTAGAGATGAAGGCACAGATAGAAGGATAGAAACCGTAAGAGGGCAGTTTAGAAATTAAAGATTTATGCCAGACTCGATCGAAAGCCTTTGAGATGTCAAGCACAATGGCAAAGCTTTCGCCAAAGTCCCGAAAGGAGAATGACCAGGAGTCTGAAAGATAGGTGAGAAGATCGCCAGTGGAGCGTCCCTGACGTAACCCATACTGACGATCAGAAAGAAGGTTGTGATAAAAAAGATGCTTTAAAAATTTTCTGTTAAGAATAGACTCAAACACTTTCAATACACAGGATGTTAAAGCAATTGGACGATAGTTAGAGGGTTAGGAATGATCACCCTTCTTTGGGACTGGCTGAATGAGAGCAAACTTCCAGCAAGGAAATGTACAAGTTGATAGACAAAGGCGAAAGAGTTTACCTGGGCAGGGTGTAAGCAGAGAAGCACAGTTCTTGAGGACAACAGGAGGGGCCCCATCAGGACCATATGCCCTGTTAGTATTGAGGCCAGTGATGGCTGAAAATACATCAGTTGAAGAAATTTTAATGTCAGCCATGAGGAAGTCAGAGGGGGGAAGTGATGGATAAACAGCACCGGAATCGTCTAAGGTAGAATTGGAGGAGAAAGTCTGTCCGAAGAGATCTGCTTTATCAGTAGAAGAAATAGCTACAGAGCCATCAGAGTAGAAAAGAGGAGGGAAGGATGATGAGGTAAAGTTGTTAGAAACGTTTTTGGCAAGGTGCTAGAATTAGCGTGAAGAATTTGAGTTGGAGAGTTGGGAACATTTAGTGCGGATGAAATTATTTTTGGCAGAATGGAGAACAGACTTAGCACGATTCCGGGCAGAAACATAAGAAAGATGTGATTCAGGGATGGGTTGGCTCCGGTACCTTTTGTAGTCACTCTCCTTGTTGCGAACAGCATTAGAGCAAGTGTGATTAAACCAAGGCTTTTTTGCATTAGACAAAGGATATGAGAATGGAATGTATGCTTCCATGCCCGAGAGAATAACCTCCATAATGCGTAAGGCACACGCAGATGGCTTGCGGCCATGGAAGCAATAATCATTCCAGGGAAAATCAAAGAAGTACTGCCTGTGGGCCTCCCAATCTGCAGCTCCAAAGTGCCGCAGACGACGTTTCTTAGGAGGATCCCCAGGCTGCACCGGAGCAATAGGACAGGTTAATATAATAAGGTGATGATCGGAGAAGCCCAATGGAGAGAAAAGATTGGTAAGCAGAAGGATTAGTTGTAAGGAAAAGGTCAAGTATGTTGGAGCTCTCTCCAAGGCGATCAGGGATACGGGTAGGGTGCTGTACAAGCTGCTCTAGGTCATTACGGATAGAAAAGGTATAGGCTTGTTCACCAAGTGGATCAGTGAAAGGAGAGGAGAGCCAAAGATGGTGGTGAACATTGAAATCTCCAAGAATGGAGATTTCAGAGAAAGGAGAAATGGATAGAATGTGTTCCATTGCAGAAGTAAGATAGTTGAAGAATTTTTGATAGTCAGTAGAACTAGGCGATAAGTAAACAGCGCAGATATATTTAGTCAGAGAATGACAGGAGAGCCGAAGCCAGAGAGTAGAGAATTCTACAATCTTTTGAAAATCATATTCCTTACATAAATCCGTCTCAAACATAAATTACATGGAACATAACAATACTCGATTATCCATAAATACTGAATAAGGAAAACTAGAAATCAGTGGAATCATTTTAAATTTTTCTCCAGTCACATTGTAGAACTTGAATTTTTGAACTTTGCTCCTCTCTTCTGAACTTAAATTCCGTAAACATACATCATGTTTATGTATATTGGTCCCTGCATCTCCTGGTTGAAATTGAAACAGTTCCATATAGGTCATCATTAAAAACAGCAGAGGGTAAGGATTCCATTTACGATGATGCCCGCGGATGGTACGTTGTTGGGGACGCCTCCTCCGTCACTGTCATCGAGACATCCTTCCTCAAAATGTGAATATCCCAACACTCACTTGACAGCTTTGATGTGTTTGGTTTCAAATTTGCAAACACCATGACGGGGGCGATGTCGAACACCCTTTTTATACCCTCATATTTGCCGGACGTGACAAAGCCATTCTTTACTTGCTCAAGGGGACTGTAAGAAAACTTGTCAGCATCGTCCCACGTCACATCAAATACGAACCCACGGGGTTTCATGCTAATAATCCTGCAGATATCTTTTGCTGCCGTCACTCCATCAAACAAATCAAAATCATAATAAAAGTGAAGCATTTGAGGCAAAAAGGGCGTGCCTGTGTTTCCCCTCTCATCAGCTATCCAAGTCACCTTCTTTTCTCCCTGCTCAAATAAACATTCCAATATCCGGACTTACCATTGACTGAGCTTAACTAATTTAATTTTTTCATACCTTCAATGTCTTACCTCAAACTCACGAATCTCAATCACTCTGTCATCATAATACCTCTTCCGACATATGTATACTCCACCACACTTCATATCCTCTGATGATTCATCTAACAATCCTTTAAGCACACGCTCTGATGTCATCTTCTCATTAACATTTCCATCTTTACTAGCTAATACTGCACTCCAGCCTCCACTAACCTCAAAATCGCCCTCTTTGCTACAATACTCATAATTTTGTAGTGAAGATTTTTTGGCCACCTCACAATGACTGCCAGGACAATTTTTCAGGATGGATTGCAAGCGTACAGGATTCTCATACTCAACATACCCTTGTAAATGTGGAGTCCCCTTCTCTCCCTTCTCCTTTCCAATGATACTTCTCTTCAAACTCTTGTCCGCTGCAAATCTCTGAACATATTCCACTTTTGGACGAAAATTATTTAAAGTGAAACACCACCTCCGTGTTTTAAAATCATGGGCTGAGGCACGTCCGGCCATAGCTGAGGGCGACTGTCAACTAATTCAAATGTAACATTCAATTACACGCTCAGTCTTCTTCCACAAGCTTTACGCTTATATCTTTACTGCGATGCCTAATTTGACTTGTTTTCAGGAATTTAAAACGTCAAACTGCTATTTGCCCCAGTCTGTGATCTTGCCTATTATGGACGTGCAACCCAATGCTTTATCACTTTACCTCTGCTAAATGTGTACTTAGTATTTTATAAAGGAAGTGGATATAGTTCAGGAAAATTTAGTTTCACTAGCTTAACCGATTCAGCGTTGCTCATGTACGTCGATCCATGTGCATCAAGGATAAATAATGTTTGTATGGACACATAAGGCTGGTTCTTTCAAGCCCATTACTGAAATTTAAATATTTTAAGTCAATTTGGAAATAATTAAGGTATCTCAGCTTCAACTAATCTTACTAAGGTCATCTTTTATACATTCTGATTACTATAAGACTCGTCAGATATGTTTAAGTTCAGTCAGGTTAGATCAAGGCCCTTTCTGTCAACGGAAGTTCAGTGAGGTTCATTCAGGTTAGCTTCACTTCCAAATGAAATTAATTTAGGTCCCCTATCGTGACATCCGAAAAATTCATTTTGCACCAAACTCATCAAATTCATTCAAGCCAGTGCAGATCGATTTAAGCAACGGCTTTGTGATCATTTTGAACACTGCCAGTTCTTTCCAAGTCTGTCTGCCTTCCTGTCTATCATGCAATAATTTTACCCCATCAGGAGCTTCGGGAACCGGGGCCATGCTACACAGTTCAGACATTTAACGTTAGTGACCATTTTATCGCCCCTGGGTGATATTATGTGAGCCTTTGTGTGTGTGTGTGTGTGTGTGTGTGTCCGATTCTGGGCATAGGCTTCACAGTCCGTTTCCTGAGGGTCATCAGTCCCTTTATGTTTTATGCATTTCCACATACCACCCACGTATGTTGTAACACCCACCATTCATACTGAATACATGCTAAGGCTATCTCATACAGGACTATTATACGGGTATTAAGAGTGGGGCATACGCCATTGAGGCGCTTAGCGCGGTGCTCATCTCCGTTTATAGGCCTTGAGCCTGTGGCGGACCAATCACCCAACAACCTGGGACAGGAGGCCACTGCATCATCCAGGTCACCACAGTCACCTGCCCCAGGTGTTACCCTAGGCACTCATTTTACATACCAACCCACAAAGGGTGGATGGACACCTGAGTAAAGTTACCTTAGCAGCCTGAACCAGGATTTGAACACTGGCGCTAACGGGCCGCCAGCTTCACAGTCAGCAATGCTAACCACTCAGCCATTGCAAGGATGTACAGGTATTAGCATGTTTATTTTTACTACATGTCGGCGGGCCTTGTGGCAGACCAGTAATATTTGCTTCAAAGAATTTCAGATCCTTATATTGTTCCCTGCCCCAGCCAGGATTCGAACCTGGGTCCACTAGGACTGTAGGCCACTTCTCCACCGTCTCGGCCACCTCCTGCCCACAAATTTCCAACACTCCTCGGTTGCCTTACCGGCCATATCCGATCGTAGTACATTTATCGTTTTTATGCCGATGTTTGAACTACACGAAACCATTTGGGTTGTCAGTCAGTGTAGTGTCACCTGTAGACAGCATTACGCACAGTGTGTAGATGGTGGACGATCTAATTTAATAAAGGAACAAAATAAGTAATGGGACATTTTTAAGGATGCGGTGGAAATGCAGAAGTAGGTAGAACTGACTAAGATGGTAGCAGGGCAAGGGGAGAGAGGACAGTAATTCTTCTCAGTGGGACTTAAGCAAACATTTCCTCGAGATGAAAAACGCGATAGTAAAAAATGCGTTCCCGTCATGGACCGTACCTTTCTGCTTGCTGCGTATGTAAATGTGTGTATTATTTAGTGTGCTAAACGATTTCTACTCTCTGAGCAGCGAAGTAGCCAGAATTAGTTAATGATAAACAAAAAGCTATATTTGGGCTGGAAGATCCTCGTTCATAATTACTTTTCAGCGTTCTACTACCGTTGTTTTATGAGGCACATTATTAGTAACAGTAATGAAATTTGTTACTTCAAAACATAAAAAAGTGCAGCGCTCTGTATCAGTTATTTCTGCTCTGAATGTGTGAATTATTCACAAAATCATTGGCATTCATCCAACATGACATAGGGTCAAAGTGGACGACTTGATACTGGATTGGCCAATTATTTGGTTTTGCACGAAAACCTTGATGTCACGACCTCCCAAACTATTACCGATTCTTAGTATCAGACCGACATGTTAGAAGAGTATTTCTTTATATGGTCTTGACTTATGAAACACTTTGTTTAAGTCTTGAATATGAAGTAAGAAATTAACATTCATCTGTAGAACACACACACACACACACACACACACACACACACACTAGTGCCAGCTGTGTGAGGGCATTGCTACCTGTTGGTAGTTCTGTATTGATTCTACGATTTAACGTGAATTATAAATGACATGTTTCGTTGTGTGTCCTACATAAATAGTTTGCATGAATTAACCAAAAGAATAATCTATTAATCCCTACTATGCATATAATTTTGGAGCAAGCTTAACTAGACGAACAAATGAGACTATGTTCATTTACAGTTACATGACATCATACGTGAGCTGGACTATGGATATGTGGCCTAAAATATTCCTCCAAATACCATGCTGTTTATTTTCAGGACTCGATCCACTAAAGAAAGAATAATAACAACATTGATAAGTTCTCTTGGGAGGCATTTACTGTTATTTCTAAGGTAAGTTTGCTGTTTTTGGTCTCATCACGTTGTTTATTCATCCCGGAAAACAAAATGTCAACCCAAGCAAAATGCGGCAGAGCAGAGCATGTTCTGCGTCGTCGCTCTGTGCCTGGCGCTGATGTATAAAAGTGAGATGATCGAGAAGACACTCAGTAGGGAAGGTATCCCAGTGATGGAAGTTTCTGCTGTTTGGAAACCTTACGAATTCAAGGTATGGCCTGCCATGCCCTTCAAGAGGTGTGTTAATACTTCGTGTTGTGATTTTGTAGTTCCAACATTCTCTCTCTCTCTCTTTCACACACACACACACACACACACACACACACACACACATCAAAATAACGGTTGGCTGCATTATTAATTTTACACTACATTGCCAAAATATAGTTCACAGTTTAAAAGTGATGTTATCATATTTACCCTGTGAGATATCTGGTGTTTTCTTTATGTTGTCGTGAAACTGACTATACTGTATATGCAATGAGTATTAACAGAATAGACTCGAAATGAACCTAGGCAATTAGAAGTGAACCTAGTTAGTTCATCGCTAACATATCCCCAAATATTTACACAATTCTCCTGTCTGTAGTGGGGAATCATGTCCGCCTTTTTTTTTTCTAATGTTTATTGCTCGGCCATACATCAACTTCAAAATTCATAACAGACACCGTTGATTGTTACACCGATTACTCTGGTCACTTTATCTTTCTCTCTGGCTACAGATCATTGACCACGACACTCTCTCTCCTCCCCAGATATCAGTCCATTCCACTCCGTGTTGCTCCATACCCGCCTCACCTCCTCCTAGATATGTGAGACTCTGTACTTCGAAGCCCCTGCCTCTTTCACACCATCATTCCATCTCCTCTTTGGTATCCCTGTTCCGTCATTGCCTCTACCTCTAATTATTCGTTGTTCTTTTGTAGTCCCTCATCACTCTTCTCCCAAGGCCCCTGTCAGCCATAGGCCTTATTCTTGTCGAATAAGGAGGCTCCCAAACACCTCTGTCTTAACGAGGTAATTTTGGATATGGCTAGTTAATATCAATTCATATGTTATTTATGATGAATATTGTGTTATATCAGAAATTTAAATGACTTAACGATGATAATAAGGAATAATATGCAAAAAAAAAAAAAAAAGCTTAGATGTGGTGTTAGGGAGCTTCTTTATTCGATAGGAGTACGTGCTGTAGTGTTACAGGGAAAGGAATGGCACCACGAGTGTTGACTATTGCAGTTCTATACAACTGTACTAATATGCATGAAGGAATGAAACTAACCATTACTAAATAGACTAAAAATATGGGCAGTAGAAAAAGAGGTGAGTGTATAGATTGATTAGTGTTACTAACCCGATTTTAATGGAGACTGCTGCTAACACAGTCACTACGAGGGTTTTGATTACCATGAATAACGTCGCCTGAAGGAACATGGAATACAAGCATAGAAAACACCACATTACTGAAAGATCGAATATGAAAGCAAGCAGCAACCAAAGAAAGAAAAGCTCAGAGGAACAGTATCTTCCATATTAGCGAAAAAATTCATGATGTATTGTCAGAGAACTGAGTCAATGAACGGAAAAGCCTTAGAGTACAACATGTTTTGTAAAGAAGATATTGCCCATACACGACATCTGTGCACTGCAAAAGGGGCAATACGGATCCTGTATAGAGTCGGTCATTGTGAAGGGTGTAATGGAATACACACTGACAGTAACCACAATCTCTTTGAAGTCCAATTTGCAAGAGCAATAATGTTACCTTTCCTAGAAACAGCACAACACTGAGAACACTTATCGCGATTAATTAATAAAATAAGGAGAGTGAGATGATGATTCACATAGTAGCCAGTCCATTAAAGGTAAGGGAATAGTCATTTATGTGACTCTGGACATAGACTCAGCAGTGGATACGACACTTTGGCAGAGAGAAACACACCATCACATGTCACATCTTGGACATTAATACTGAATCATCTATACGCAAACATTCTAGCTTGAATGTGATGGAATTAACTGGGGTATAGTACATGACGTGCCGGTTAGTCCTGTGAAAGTTTAGTAAACAGTCATAAAGAAATGCAACTCCTTATTCTGTGGTCCAGGTTGGATTTATCTCACGATCTTACCATCAAGAATCCACTCCTGTCATATTATAATTAACTTTCAAAAACAAAATTATACAATGCATTAGGTGACATTTTTTTTCTTTCTTAACGCTCATATGAAGTTTTATCACTTATTTTCTGCGACATGTCGACCAGACTTCCTTACCACTCATAAGTTGCGCTAAATTTACGCTTCACACACATCAGGCCTTCGGAATGATTATTAAAAATCATCATCATCTCACTAATAAATAAAGTGGGAGGTTACAAGAAAGAGAAACAGAAAATATAAAATAACCATGAAGCAACAACCAGTGAACTAGGCCACACATCCTCTCAGATATCGATATTCCCTTATTCATTTCACAGGCCAAACGATCCACACGAACCTGGACTTCAAAATGCCTGTGAAATAAAGCAATGCCATCGACTGCCAAGTAAACAAGTGGATACAACCCTTACTGAACTTGGCAGCCGACGGTGTGGCTCCATCCCACAAGCAGAATAACATGGACGAAAAAACCAGGAGAAACAGATAGGAATTCTAAGGTTAAGTGTTTTTCTCTAGTTACCTATCTCGGTGATCACTCATATTTTCTGACTGCCTACTGCAAAGGACTCAGATGGAAAACTGGGCTGCAGAATATTCAATATATCACCTTGCCAACGTTTCATATGATACTGTAAAAAACACAGTGGTTGGTTAATTCAGCCTTGTGATTCCTTGCACCATAATTAAGCTCGTGACTCGTAGTGATAAAGCTTCGAAAATATTGTTACATTATTTCATGCCAACTGGTGGTGCATTTGTTAGTACATTCAGCTCACAGTTGGGAGAACCTGAGTTTGTTTTTCAGTATTGTATCAGGGACCTGGATGTAAACTGATACTGCGGGTCATATCCTGTGGGAAAACTGAGACGGGGATAAAAGTTGTCTGCCTTAACCATCCTTGAGCTGTTAATAGACAGATCTAAAGCTTGTTTTCTGGACGCTCCCTAACACCTCTTCTTATCGATTTAGTTATGGTTATTAGTGGTTAATATCTTTTTGCGACATTTATGCGGAGTATGGCGATACTGGAAGTATTTATGCAACAGATGTGGAAAGTAAGGTGTAACAAATAAATTAAATCGCCTAAATAATGATGTTAAGGAGCTGCGTCAGCCGACGAGATGCGGGCCTAAGTCGTTTAAACATTTCATGACGGTACCATCTGAAATTAGTTTCCCTGCTGGCAGTTAATATTATTTTGGGAGAGACCACTAGTAGAGGTGAAGTTAATGAACACTATATTTCACTCTCCCAGGGTCACGTTCTCGTCAGGTAAGGAAGCTCCCTAACACCTGTTCCTTAACGATTTATTTTTGGACAAGACTGGTGAATATCAATTTGTATTTAATTTGTGCTGTGAATGATAGTATTTAAATTATTTTGATGGAAAGAAGAGGACAGTAAGGAGTATCCTGATAAGCAAAATAAATCGCAAAGGAAGAGCTATTAGGGAGCTTCCTTAACCGACGAGAGTAGAGTCACCAGTCCGAAAAGTTTATCGTAGTGCGAGAAGGGGTTGTCTGGAGGTACAAAAATAAAAAAAAATAATGGCAGCTAAGGAGTAAACAGAGAAGCTTTGGTTATCCAGATATAAGACTAGATATCTTTCATAATATGATCTTGAAATCTCCAGGCGATTTTATTGAGGTTGGGAGAAAAAAAATCTAAACCTGAACTTGGGTGTTCACATGTATCTTTAATGAACCCCTTGAATAAGAGAAAATCTTCCTGAGTTTAATATTATTTTCTGGAGGTAACAGTAAATTATGACACCATAGTAGTAACCACGTTAATAATCTAGACGGTTTTATGCAGCTTTTAATAGACTAGATGTGACATTCATTAAACTCTTCAATAAATGGCCTTCGTATTTTCAGTAAAATTGTTTAGTGATGGCCTGATGAATTTGAAAAAGACGTCATCGGACTGAGGTTAACCCTGTCCCTCATGTTACGTCTTCTTTACATTATTACCAACTCAGTCCGGTGCTTGGAGAGGATGCTTGTGCAATGGGGAGGGATGGGGAAATCCTCTCCCTTGTGCTGACACCCAGACTTCTTTGTAAGTTTTAGTGTTTAGTGCTTTTAGTGTTTTCATTTTATTCCTCTTACTTTATCGTATCCTCTGTTTCACTGCTGTCCGGTGCCACATGAGGGAGATGCGCTGCCAGATTTGATTTAGGTTGATCAATCACTAAATCCTAACAGCACCAGACGATTATCGTCAGTACTGGGGGTT
>JAGKTI010031931.1:0-12016 GCA_018397915.1 Birgus latro
AGAGAGAGAGAGAGAGAGAGAGAGAGAGAGAGAGAGAGAGAGAGAGTATTGTTAGTCTGGTGAGAAACAAGGAAGTGGTTAAGGGGATAAAGGTATAATCTGTAAGAGGTAACAGATCGAATTAAAGGAGTAATGAGGAACAGTGGTAAGGTGGAAGAAGGCACAAAGGGATACAAAGGAAAGCAAACGGTAATATACTTGTTGGTCCTTTCGAGGCTGTTTGTTACACACTGGGCTATAATCAACGTAACCCTTCTACCTGTCAATGACAAAACTAGAAAGCAGGAAGGATCTCTCCAATTCACCAAATCCTCCAGCCGAAACCAGCAGGAAACAGTGAGAAGGGCCACCATGATGCATAGAAAAGTTGTCATGAAAACTGCATAGGGAAGGATGTGAGGAAACCATAGTCTGTACTGTCTTAACCTACAAGGGAAATATATCCAGTCGGTATTAGGAGCATGGCGATATTGTTCTGTGGTTACTGGTGCGTCCTCCATGTTTTGAACTATCAGATATTTTAATTTATTATTAATGTATTATTCAGAAGTGAGCATGCTTAGGTGGAGATCAGAATGCAAATACAGTACCTATCCAATCGGTTTTTAAATGTTAGCACTACATCACACTTTACCAAATTATAAGGCAACTTTTTCCATATGTTTACAATTCTATTGAAGAAGTGCTTAATCTCTTGTGAGAAGAAATGCCTGCCACTAGTTTTATATCCATTACTTCTAGTAGCCTATAATTCAATGGATCTACTGTGAAGTATATAGTCTATGATAGTCTTATGTCAACTGAAGATTTTCGACACGAATTATTACCTCCACCAACGAAATTGGAGGAAGCTATGTAGTCATCCATGTCTGTCTGTTTGTCCACACGGTATTTCCAAAAGTTCTCAACGAATTTCAATGAAACTTTGTGGAAGAGTGAGCCATGGGCCAAGAAAGAATTGATTAAAAACTGGGCCGGATCCAGATCCTAATTATCTCGCACAGTATAAGTTCTCAATGAATTTCAATGAAATTTTGTGGAAAGGGGGGCCATAGGCCAAGAAAGAATTTATTAAATTTGGGGGCGGATCCGGATCCGGCATTGGCGGAGGTACGCATTTTTTGAGTGCTTTCTAGTTTCCCCTGTAGTCTGTGCTAAATTAAGGTAAACAGATTCAGCTTTGTAAAGGTTCCATATATAGTTAACATCTCAGTCCAGGTATCATTCTTGTCACCCTTGCTGTACTCAAGATTCTCTCTCTCTCTCTCTCTCTCTCTCTCTCTCTCTCTCTCTCTCCTTTGAAGATGGCTTGAATTGAACGCAGTATTCTAAGAGTGGGCATTCTAAGGAATTATACAAGGTGAGGACAACATTTTCTTATTTTTGTACAAATTCTATTCCCATGTAATCCAGATATTTTTTAACATCCTCTTTACAATATTGCCCTGGTTTCAAACCACACGTTTAATAATTCCTAGGTCTTTTTCATGGTTTATCCTATCAAGTGTTATTCATACTACCGTATAACTGGCCTTTAGGATTCTGCTGCCAGTGTTTAACACTTTACAATTATTGATATTAAAATCCATTTGCCATGTTTGGGCCCAACTGAATAATTGATCAAGTTTTCTCTGAATTGCCTGCTTCTGCGATGTCATGTCTGCTCATTACCCATTTTAGTATCACTAGCAAACTTAGAAATCTTGCAAACTGATTCTTCTTCAATATCATTCACATATGTTAGAAACAGAATAGCACCCAACACAGAATCCTACAGCACTTTACTTATAATGTCTATCACTCCACTTATAATGTCTATCTAGTCTGATTAATTTTCATAAACTCTCTGCATTCATCCTATAAGACTATCATCTATCCACTCGAGCACACTGCCATTGAAACCCTGTGCATTTAGCTTCTGAAGGCGTGTGGAACTTGTCAAATGCCTTTTGAAAATCAAGGTAGACAACATCAATGGACTTGACGTGATGAGTATGTATAGCACTGAAAAAAGTTCAACAGATTCAAGAGGCAAGAGCAGTTGTTCTGAAACCCATGTTGTGGATTTGATTAAATAATCTGCTATACTATTATCCAATGTGTGTGTGTGTGTGTGCGTGCGGTCCAGCAAGAAGTGGAAAAAGGATTTTGATGAAACTTGGCAGGGTCATTGGAACTGGGTCCCAGTTGGGTCTGTTTGAATTTCATATCAACTGCAATTTTTTGATGGGGTATTTTCGCCCCTACTAACTGTTCCCATTGGTAGTACATTACGAGTATGCAGAAAATGCAGCAGGGCATTTCGCTGAGTTTCATGCACCTCCACAGGAGCAGGTGTTTTGCAGCAAAGCCTAGTTAAGTAACGGGTTTCACTGGGATAAGTGCTGAGCGATCCAGTAGGGCCACAAGGCACTTGTTTGTTCCCTGTTGTTTAACAAACTTGTTACTGAAGACAGTTTCTAACAACTGGCAAACCACTTATGTTACACTAACTGAGCAGCAGCTTTCTGGCTGTGCTTTCTTTTCTTTTTTGAATACTGGGTTTATGTTTGTTAGCTTCCACTCATGTGGCACTTTATTGCTCTTTAGTGATAAGCTGGAAAGTTTAGTTAAAGGCTTTGATATTTCATTCTGCAGTTCGTTTAATATGTGTGCAGGTATTTTGTCCGGCCTTGATGTTTTATTCACCTGACATTTACTATTACAAATCGCACATATGTCTCAATAACTGTAATAAATAAAAAAACATTAATAATTATCACCATCATCGTTTAATCCTCAGTATGCTTTCCATTTTCTGTGATTAGGGGACTATTTGTTGGTATTATTACCTTTTGCTACTGATGTAGACAAATATATCTGGGGCTTTGATATACTAATATTAGCAACATGAGCTTCAAGGTTTTTCTTACTTAACTTTATTATTTTTATTTTATCAAACAGCATCATACTTGCATTTATCACTTTGATTCCTCTTGCCATTATATACATATATTTTTCGTTTTGCTAACAGGCAATATTCAGTATCGGAGTTCCATTATTTCCATTTAGATACTTAGCAGGCCTATTGCACATTAGAATACACAGTTTGACTCATCTGTTACGAGTTTCTGTGAAAAATTGTCATGCATCATTGATACCTAACATTTCGACAACGAGATACCAATCACTGAATCACTGACACCTACAATTACCTTAAATATTTTAAAATTAGCTTTCTTGTATTCAGGTACTTTCTCCTACCTTGTCTTGCCTTTGTCTTCACTGAATTAACATTAAACGTACACCCTAAAGCAGATTGAACAAAATGTGATTTCCACTAATTTCAATCTAATCCCGTTCCATATGCCGAAAGACCAGCATTTAATATAAAATTAAAGGTGGTCTGATGGAATCAGTGAAATTATTACATCAGCCGGATTGCATCAGCTGCTTAACATGCTATGATGAAATTAGTGTGATTATTACACCAGCCAGTCATTTATGACGCGGATATAGCTCGTGATGGATGTCACTCTGGAAACGCAGCAAATCACTACACTACACGAAAACACATCAAAGACCTACAGAGATATAGCAAAAATACCTGTAGTTGCTGTCAGCCTCGCAACTGTCAGCCATGTTGTCAAGTTGAAGAAGGAGACAGGATCCGTTTCTCCAAAGACAAAGGACGTTGTGGTCATAGGAGAAAAAGCACTCCAAGATATTATGTTAATTACTTTGGAAAAAAAAAAAAAAAAAAAAAAAAAAAGACGCTTGCAAGGCAAATTATGCTCTGGACAAAGATTTAGAGGATAAAAGAATAGATGTCAGTTCTTCTACTGTCTGCAGACCGTTTGTAGAAGCTGGTCAGAAAGCCAGGTAATCCATAAAAAAAAATGACAAAAGCAATGAAAGAAAAATGTCACAAATGGATGCTGAAGCACAAGAGCCCGACCAAAGAAGACTGGCATAAAGCAAGGGTCGGGGAACTATTCTAGGGTATTACCCAAATATTTATTTGAGTAAAATGAAATTACTTCTAAAGTAAACAAAAACAAGCTAGTATGCTCCTAAAACTGTTGCATATGGTACGGTATACAAAAAATTCAAGTTAATATAATGTTTACTGGATCCAATATTATGGAGAAAAATAAGAAACACACATTCTGGCATAAGAATAGCACACAAACAAAATTGGTAAAAAGAACTGAAGAATGTAATTCAAAACCTCTCCACTCCAGGTTTTGGAAAAATGACGGTTTCATTTTTGACACAACAACATCAAAATCAGGGACTTTTGATATCAGAGCAAAGTGGATGTTGTCTTCAGGGTCTAACCGATATCTGTACTTTGTTTTTAATTCACAAGGGTAGTTCTTCACAAAGGTAGGTTGTTGCAAAAGGAAGCAGCATTTTTGTTGCTTCCACGTGTGCAATTTTGAAACCCTTTGCAGCTGACTGAGATATCCAAAAGCTCTGCTAGATATGGAAAGGCAGCGATCTTGTTCTTATTCACATTCTGTTTCCAATACAGAAGCTTTGATCCAAATGCTGAATTATTTTCTCATGCTAAAATGACATTAATTTTTTTCCTTGCAGTTCCTTGTTCAGGGCATTCACATGCCCACAAATATCAGCTAAATAAGCTAGATGTGCTAGCCAAGTGGAGTTTCAGAACTTATCTGCAAGGGCATGTTTTTGATCCACCAGAAACATTTCAAGTTCGGTTTTGAGAGTCCACACTCCATTTAGAACATTTCCACGTGAAAACCACCTAATTTCTGTGTGAAAAAGGAGGTCTGAATATTCAATCTCCCCATCTCCACGTAAAACAAGAAACAGCTTCGTGTTTAATACAGTTCCCTTTGGCAGCACTGACAAACTTGATCACATTAATTATCCACGACAGCTTCCAATTTAGGTTCCAACTGCTTCACAACCAATGCCTGGTGATGTATCATACAGTGAGAAACCTCAATTTTTGGATTCTGCTCTTTGTCCAAAGCCACAAAACTACTGGTATGACCCAACATGGCTGGAGCTCCATCAATAGACACATCAGTACAGTCTACCTATTTCAGATCAACACTTGGTGTTTTTAAGTATGCATCAACCTTGCTGAAGGTAATTATCAGTTCCACGAATCTCAATTCAAGTGGAGAACGTAACAACATTCCTTCTTCAACTGCATGATTCCGTATTGATCTTACACCATCAGCTGCGAATTGTTAGTGACATCTGTAGTCTCATCAAGACGAATTACAAATTCTTTGCTCTTTTTATCGAAGAAATCACTTGTTCTCTCACATTTTTTGCTAGGATAGAAATTCACTCTTTCACAACTCCTGCAGACAAAGACACTGAACCCAGTTGCATGGGTTCTTTCTGTCCACTCATGATTTCTACCATTTTCACAACTGCAGGTTTGACAAATTCTTCGCCAATACTATGTGGCTTCTTGTTTCGAGCAATCAACCAGGCCACATCAAAGCTAGCTTTTGATGCTGAACGTTGATCAAATGTTGCTGTCTTGTTGCTTTTCAATCTCTGCCTTTTGACAATTCTTTCCAGACTCTTAAAGTATTCCCGAGGTTTGGAAGACAGATGTGAGTGCAAAGTGTGTAAGTGTTTTTTCAGCTGATTCTTATTGAAAGACTCTGCACTTAGCACTTTCCAACAGACAACACATCGTGGCTTCATTTGTCTTTTGTCCTTTATTTCTGTGAAGCCATAAGTGAGGAACTCTGCCTGGTATGTCCTTTTCCTGATTGATGACATCGGAAAAAAAATAAAAGCCACGTCTGTACACATCTGTCAATATAACAGCAGCTAAGCAACAAATATCATGATATTCCACCAATATATTACGACTATGCCGGGAATCGAACACTGGACACTCAGGTGAGAGGCAGGCAGCATACCACTACACCACGACCAGGTAAAAGTTACCTCACATTGTCACGATCTTGTAACCACTGTCCCTCCGCCCCCACTGTGGGCATCAAGAGGATGAGATAACCCCTTGGGACTCGAGTGCCGTAAGTGCTTGGGATAGATTAAAAGCATGTACTTGCCCGACTGCCAGGTGGTTATCTCATCCTCTTGATTCCCACAGTGAGGGCGGAGGGACATTGGTTACAAGATCGTGACAATGTGAGGTAACTTTTACTTGGTCGTGGTGTAGTGGTATGCTGCCTGGCTCTCACCTGAGAGTCCCGGGTTCGATTCCCGGCATAGTGGTAATATCCTGGATGATTTTTCCTGCGTAAAGTACAGGTTTCTAATTTCATTCTGACTTGCCGTAAGTGCTTGGGATAGATTAAAAGCATCTACTTGCCCGAGTGCCAGGGGGTTATCTCATACTCTTGATGCCCACAGTGGGGCGGAGGGACATTGGTTACAAGATCGTGGCAATGTGAGGTAAGTTTTACCTGGTCGTGGTGTAGTGGTATGCTGCCTGGCTTTCACCTGAGAGTCTCGAGTTCGATTCCCGGCATAGTGGTAATATATTGGATGATTTTTCAAGTGTAAAGTACAGGTTTCTCATTTCAAATATCATGATACATGATGCATGATATATATCTTGTTTGGTAAAACTTACATCATTTAAGTGAAAAATCAGTAATATACCGCACACATTACCTCATACTGCTAGCATTACCCCCCAGATTTTTAGATTTACCTCATTTGGGGCAATTTTCTCCTTTTCCCCAACCACTGGCGTAAAGTAATTCTAAGTGATGCAATACATTTCTTTATCCAGGGCATGTGAAGTTAGCATGATCAGATGTCACCAGAAGATAAGCCTCGTAATTGCCACCTCGACCAGAGCTTGAAACACCCACAAAAGAAGATGTCTGGGGGAATGCTTCAGTTATTACGTTGTCGGCTCCTTGTATCCAGTCAAGAGTATGCTGCGCTCACTACAATACATTGAAGTTCAGCAAAGGGGTGCTGTTCCAGAGCTGGAGAAGTGATGTTAGGAATCTTAAAATATCATAAATAATAGCTAGGAGCGTAGAGGTTGAGTCAGGGAGTAGGAAGTAGCACGGTTCACAGCATTTCCTTTCTCACCATGGGCAGCAGGAAACAGCTCGCACTTTCGTACCGTGGGAAGATGACCAGGTAGAACATACATACAAACATACAGGTTTCTAGAAGGTTTGAGACATGGCTAGTCCACGTGACAAGGCCTTCCTGCACAAGAAAGGACGGTATCTAGATCAGATTTGGGAGAGACACGACTGAGAGAGGAACTCGGGTTAGGAAGCTGGAGAAGCAGAAGAGGGGTTTAACGAGAGAGCTGTGAGAGAGAGTTAGCTAGCATAAAACACTCAGTGTTAATCTTGAGTTTTCCCTTTGAAGAAAATAAAACTACACTCAACCACAGACTCATCTTTAACTTCTCCCATCATTGATCGCAAGTGAACTGAGGTTATCTTACATATCAACTGGGTTGTAACAACTCTACTACAACCAACATACTACAAGATCTACAGCGATTTTCAGATGGATCTGGAATATTTCAACAAGATCTGACGCCATGCCATACTTTGAAAATGGTAAAGAACTTCTTGATCCAGAATCATATAAAGATACTGGACTTACCCAGAAATTTTATGGGCACAAATTCAGGTCTAGTTTAATGATCCAAAAATCATCATTGACTGTTCAAACTTAGTAAACTCTGCTAAACAGCGTTCAAAATCTGCTGAAAACCTGAGGAGGTCGTATCATGTACTAATATGTCGAATTATAATGTAACTCTATGTGAAGTTAAATTAAATCACAATTTTGTATTTTTTGACTACCTCTTTCAGTTAATTTGCATAAGGCTGTAACTATATGATGATTGCATGTACTAAATTTTTCTGCAATAATGTTACCCACTAAATTTTCTGATGAGGATACATGATAAAAAATGTTTGCTCCATCTGTTGGATAAGTTACAAACTGATGTAATAAACTTTCCTGCATATTTGTATACAGGTCTAACTCTGCCTGCGAGGATAGGGCTTCTCATTTGAGAAATGATATATTAAAATAACTAAAGATTACAATATTTTGTGCACAAGAGATTTTGGCAGTTTGTTGATTTCATTGTCGATATAATTGTATTATGGGGTTCGTTTCTAAGATGACGATAATTACTATCTATGTTTTTAGCAGATGGCTTATTATTTATAAATGGACAGGGTCCTGATCTAATGTATAGCAATACACCACGCCCTACTCCATCTTTCTTACTGAAAATGTGATGACTGAGCACATTGAACTTTGCTAGAAAATGTCTTCGTATGTTATTCAGCCACGATTCTGTTATGCCAATTACATCATAATCTTCATTAGAGACACGAGTCTCTAAACCAGAAGACTTTTCAAGCAGATTACACACATTTACAAGAAGAGCTTCACTGCATTTACCTTTCTGGTGTGGCGAGCTTATGTTAACTAAAATGTTATCAGAGTGTATTATTTATATATTGGCTGGTGTGTTTACCTCTTGTGATGATCGGTTTTTCTCCAAAAATAATTGTATTGTGACTCAGGAAACAACATAGATAGCCTGAACCAATAACACTCAAGCGTAGTCCTTCCAAATAATGCTTGCTGCTCGTAAAAGTGGTTCCATGTGTCAATGAACTCCATGCATTTCTGTAAGCAAATTGGTTTAACTCTGTCATTTATAATAAAAGCTTTACTGATGATGATATTCCCTGGATCGATCGTTGAGAGTATATCTGAAAATTAGATGTTAGTTTCCTCTTTGTGGCACTGAATCATCTTTCTGTATTTCTTCATCAATCCTGCATCCTCAATAACAGCATGCACGACCTCAGTTGCTTCGTACAGCCCTGCACCTGGGATGTACGAGTAAACTGTTTCATTTAAAGCAGTAGTTCCCAGCCTGCGTACACAAGTGGGCAATTCGGATGCTCTGATGTGGGTAATGGGAAGCTGAACATAAAGGTGTTCATTTCTAAGTAAAAGTCCGACGAAATTCTGGGCAAAGCTTTGACTACTGAATTTCTAATACCTCATTTAGATTAATTGAGGCTGTTGTATAATTCAGACTTGACCTAGAATTTAGAAATTGAAAGAATACTTTGGGAATAGACTAACAATGTTTTCAAATTAGAAGTGGCAATGTTCCATGAGATGGCAGGAAAGTGTGTTACTTCTTTGGGATTTTCTCATAACTGAATAATCTTAATCCTTCTTTCTATGGGAACAGTAAGTGCCCTATTGACCCATATGAGAAATTCAATGATCAGGTTATCCTTGCTCTGTAAACGATGAATCACTGTAGAAAACCTATTAATGTTTAATGAACAAAACTATATAATTAGGGAGGAAAGTCAGAAGTGTACCTACAAAGATATTCCCAGTCATCTCACTGCCAGGATACCACTCTAGAAAAGTACTTTCGGGTAGATTTAGAATTTAGCTACTGTATATGGATTCATTAACCCTTCATGCTTCCTTGCGGCGGCAAAGAAGATGCAGACCCTGCAAAGGAATCTTTCTTAAAACTAAAATTTGATTCGACGTCCAGAGTGCAGGTTTTTGGAAATGCTTTCGGCAGTTTCTTGAATCACTTTCTTGCTAGAATAACCTTTCTCGCCAACAGTGATTCGCTCCAGGTGCTTCCATTCACATATATAAGTTGCTGCAAAGCAGACTTTTCCGTGCTTTCAGCTGTCAAAACAAAGCTGTGCGGCGGTCTGTATTTAGAGAATGATTTCCGATGCTTTCTGTCAAACATATTACTGAGTGACTGATAAATGGGATAATAATTGCTCTCAGGTTTGTCCTCACAGTGCTCAGAAAGTTTTATTTTCCAGAAAGAAAGACTTAACTTTCTGGAAAATTAAACTTTTTAAGTAATAAGGTTATGGACATATGTATTTCATATTTCTATTGGAACTGAATTCATTAAAATGTTAAAATATTTGTTCATATCTGGATAATTTGCTTCCTGTTGAAAAAGACTATAGGTTATAAAAAGAGGTAAAACATTAATCTTTCAGCATGGCATTTTCTTTTTTAATAGCTAACATTTATTAATCATAAAATACTACTGTATTTACGCTCCACGACGTTTAAACACCAGTTTTCGAAATGCGGGTTTTTGGGGGGCTTTGACCCCTTCAGATGGAATGAAGACCCATGGAAACAGACTATGCAGGAGGACCTACCCGGACTCATAAAATGGCCCCCTGAAAAAGACGTGTTCGTTTTTATAAAGATGGAAGTATTCATTTTACGTATATGATCACGCAGAAGGTAAATAATGTGGTAACCTTTATTACTGTATTTCAGTTTGGAAGTTCGGAGACATGGCAATTCACTTGAAGCAAATTAACGATGTTCATTACATTGTGAAGGAGACTGAAACTGATAAGCTTGTACAATGTCCCAAGACTTATCTTAAATGAATTTTGGCCACCTTAATTTCATTCTGTGGTATAGTGTTGTGTCATGGCAACACTTGAAATTTTCTGACTTTATTACATTTTCTTTCATATCATTTGCAAGAAAATTAAGAAATATGCTTCCTCAGTGCTATATGAATCAGTAGGGAAAATTGAAGATGACACACGATACACATAATACATATGATATTTGGAATACTGCATCCTGAAACACTGAATATTGCTCTGGAATCCACTACCTGCTGCATATGGCCACATAATGTCCTGATTTCTGAAACATTTACTGAGAGAGGTTTACAACACCCAGCTGTATAAGGCTCGCTCCACTCACCCCACCCTCCCTTCCCCAGAAGGCTGCTACTATTCAAGTTCATGACCCTCCCAAATACAGGGAGCTATTTCGAACACTGAGTAAAATAGGTATGAAGAAGTCAGTAAATGGGTAATGAGCTGTAAAAGGTTGGGAACCACTAGTTTAGTGGATGCTGACAAGTTCTACAAACTGACCAAAGACAATGAAGTAACTTACGATTCTCACCTAGCTGGCGTCTTTCTTGAAGTTTTTGCTTATCGTTGCCAGTATGATACTCCTTGTCCTAACTGCCCTCGCACCATCTACACCGACATGAACCCATCATGTATGGTGGCGAGAGGATTAATAACACTGGGACGAGAAAGGTCAACAATACTATCACCTTTGACAACACCAATTACTGGCTGAACAGTGATGTTCCCCTCCACCTTTTGTCCAGTGTTACTTGCAGTAAACTTCTTCAGCATATCAGCCTGTTTACTAGATCCTGACGAAGTTAGCATATCCTCCAAACAAATGAGCAGTTTATGTCAAAGGATCCAGTGCAACTACCGGAGCAGGCTATGCAAGTAATGTTCCTAAGCATTCTAAAATTCAAAGTTACTGTGATGGAGGGATGACTGATGGAGAAGAAAGTGGAGAAGGTGTGAGAGGATGGAGGTCCTGGGGAGTGATGGACGGAGAAAGATAAAGGGAGGGGGTGAGATAGGTGAAAAGGAGCGAGTGTGAGAAGGGGAAGGGAGATTAAACAGAGGAGGGCAGTTAGGGAGATGGGTTGTGATTAGGAGTGAGTAGGGGAAGGGAAGAGAGTAAGAAAATGAATAGGCACTGAAAAAGAAAGTAAGGTAGAGATAAGGAAAATGAAAGTGAATGAGAGGAAGAGTGAATGACACTGGGGAGGGCGATAAGGGAGGTAGCTGAGGAAATTATGAAGGGATGAGGGAGAAGGAAATGAGGGGGAGGGATAAGAGTGACGGACAGGAAGGATAAGGAAGTTGTGTAGATGAGAGAGAGAGAGAGAGAGAGGATATGGCAATATTTTGTAGTGATACTGTACATGGTCCAAGTACTTGTGTCCTTACAATAAAATTTTATCCGCTCCGAATGATGAGAACAGATGCCCCATACTGGGTATGCACATGGAGGTATGTTTATTGCTTCCTGAGTATTGCCCATTAAAAATCATGTGTGGACACCAGAAAGCGCGCGCACGCACACACATTCACACAAACACACACACACGCACACACACACACACACACACACACACACACACATTTGTTTG
>JAGKTI010031934.1:0-12015 GCA_018397915.1 Birgus latro
ACAGTCTGTTGTCCCAGACTATCAGAATCCTAACATATGATGTTTCTGAAAATATCCTCGTAGTCCAAACAACCAAGAAACACATGATGTATTCAAACACGTGGAAGCCCACACGAGATCCATTAGACACTACTGCCTTGCCTAAACATCCTTTCTCACCTGTATTTAATGGCAGAGAGAAGCCCTTCACAGGAGAGAGGGAGAGAAGGGGATAGAGAATGCCCGAGCACAATTAGGGCAGAGTAAGGAGAAAGAGGAGACTAGCCGTCACGCTAAGATCGATTGTAAATCGCTATCAAGATAAATGTACAATAAAACTCAGTAACCCAAGAGTCCTGTAACTCACCTTCGTTGATAATACGTCTCACGACTATATTCTGGTTGTATTAAATAACCCATCATCGACTTCCCAACAAGTACCTCCAACCACGCTAACGAGACTGGTGTGCAGCGGTAACCATGAACCCACTATGACGACTTAGCAGCGGTAAACAATGCCGATTAACATCTCAGTCGAAGCAATCAAACAAACATAACGTGTTGGTCCTAACCACCTCAACTCCACGATGAACAAGAAACAATAGCTTACGTCTATCAACAACGCTACAAGCCTACAAGTTAATCACAACGACTAAGGAAAATCAAGTACTACAAAATAAGAAGGAAACGAAGAGGCGTGAAAATACGAACAACAACAAAGAAGAGTGACGAGGGAGGAATGCCACTAGCAGTCTGACCCAGCATGATGAGCTAAGACATCGGTGACCTCCACCACCCTCCACCATGATCCCCACCTTCTCCACCACAACCCCCACCACCATCTCCACCACAACTACCATAGCAAAGCACGGGCCCACACACTGCAAGATCATCATAACATGCGAGTCAGCCCAAGTGCTTGAAAACAACGGCCTGCTACACATGCCTGTCTGCCTGTCTGCCAGCCTGTCTGCCTACTCCAGGGATGACATCAAGTGGTGACGCATCATAACAAGGACCCACCTCAACAGGAAGTGTGAGACGTCTAGAGCGAGTATCTGCCTACCTCAGTGATAACAACGATGCTGACGTGTTGACCTTCAACAACAACACCTCTTTCGTCATACCATGGCTGTATCTCCATAACTGTTCTAGTGAGTTAATTTATTCTAACCAAGGCTGTATTTGTTAACAATTCACCAATTACACAACTATCCATAAAATACTAACACTTAGTTAATGACCCAAGCATCTATTCATCATTATAAAAATCACAAACTAAACAGTGACAGATAATTACACAATTTACTCTGACATATGTGAGATGGGTAACATATAAATTAGTATGTGGTCCCATTATGCTGAGTAGAGTTCCACTATTAGTGCCTGAAGGATCAACGGTATCAGTGACAAATACTCATACACAAACACCAGAAGATGATCAACATAATATAAATATAGAAACACCATCAAGTACAGAGGACCAAGCAGAAAACCAAACTCAGGAAACAAAACATAAGCTAGATAAAGAACAACAACAGACTCAATATACGCAGAAGTAAATGATGATGACACTTGGTCAGAAGCTTCAGATGTAGATAGTGAACATTATAAAAATTTTCCTCAAGTCTACTATATTACAGACCATAGAGTATTAAGGTCAGGAAAAACATAAAAATTGCCAGTAAATGATGATTGAAAAACAAAAAATGTAAAGATGGATAACACAAATGCAGCAAGCACTAGTGCAATGCCTTCTCCACTTGCATCCTCAGCATATAGTAAGGCAGGGGTGCCTGATCGCACCAACAGTCTCAACGGCAATAGTACAGGACACAATAAGTACCGAAATTAGTCTGGACGTACTGCAAGATATACCAATGATGTTACAGAAATTATCAGGACCACTCAGAACTCTGGAAGTGGCATTAACACGCCCTTCTTCACATGATGACCTCACACAGGAGGTAGCTGAATTAATGAAATTAACTGATTGGAAGCTAGAGCAGGCTAAGCACGTAATGATCACCATGATCCAGGACATCCCATCAGCTGGAAGTAACACAATTAGGACAGGAAACAACATCACAAATACACGTAACAGATGCGGTTTGTTCGACAATTTTAGGGAACATTTTTGGACTAGCTACAGAAAATGATCTAGAGGAAATAAATAACCAATTTAACAAAATAGCACAAGTTCTCTCATACCAACATAAGTTGGCTGACACTCAGAACACCTTAATGCTGATGATTGTAAAGAACCTAAGGAAAGCAGAAGCATCAACTCTAGGAATTGTGGATAAAGAAAATGCACTAGAAGGTAACAATACAATATTCCAACACTTCTCAGTGATCATGGAACATATTGACTAAATAATACTACAGTTGGACAACACCAGGGCTCAGTATCAGTCTTTCATGAAAGGAATTGCTAATGCAGGTAACAGAAGGATCACTATTAATTTACTACCCATTCACAACCTCAGGTAAATCATTAATCAAGGCATACATAAGCATGGTTTGAAACCTTTGTTTGAGGAAAGAAATTTAATGTTATATTATCAGTACTTGGAAGCAACATTGACAACATCAATAGTAGTCCATGTATCATTCGTAACAGATGACCTTTCCAAAGTCTATCAAATATTCCCTTTTCCTTCTAAAAAGGATGACTCATTAGCCACCATCAACATCAAAACAGAAGTCATCGTGGTTTCTGAGAAACAGGACGCCGTAGCTTTCACTAGTGACACAGCAATGGAACAAATGTCGCACATCATTACATGCATTTCACCTTTGTCCTGCGTACATCTTCACGTTTCAGCCAGCTGAGACAGTCCCTTGTGAAATGGCAATCATAAAAAATCATGACATCCATCATCATTGCAGCTTCACATTTGCGTCAGATAATCTCGTTCACCATCAACACATTGGACATTCACAGTTCTTCTACTTCACTCAAAATACATCAGTTTTTGTGACCTGCCCAGATACATCTCCAGCCCATACATCAGCATCTGATTTATACATCTCACCAGATTACTGTGCAGTCCTGACACCTACATTATCCACCTTGCGTACTAAAAACCAAACTCAGGAAACAAAATGTAAGCTAGATAAAGAACAACAAACAGACTCAATATACGCTGACATAAATGATGATGACACTTGGTCAGAAGCTTCAGATGTAGATAGTGAACATCATAAAAATTTTCCTCAAGTCTACTATAACATAGACCATAGAGTATTAAGGTCACGGAAAACATATAAATTACCAGTAAATGACGATTGCAAAACAAAAATTGTAAACATGGATAACACAAATGCAGCAAGCACTAGTGCAATGCCTTCTCCACTTGGATCCTCAACATATAGTACGGCAGGGGTGCCTGATCGCCCCAACAGCCTCAACGGCAATAGTACAGGACATAATAAGTACCGAAATTAGTCTGGACGTATTGCAAGATATACCAATGATGTTACAGAAAATATCAGGACCACTCAGAACTCTAGAAGTGGTATTAACACGCCCTTCTTCACATGATCACCCCACACAGGAGGTAGCTGAATTAATGAAATTAACTGATTGGAAGCTAGAACAGGCTAAGCACGTACAGATCGCCATGATCCAGGACATCCCATCAGCTGGGAGTAACACAATTAGGACAGGAAACAACATCACAAATACATGTAACAGACGCGGTTTGTTTGACTTAAGTGGAGCAATTTTAGGGAACATTTTTGAACTAGCTACAGAAAATGATCTAGAGGAAAGAAATAACCAATTTAACAAAATAGCACAAGTTCTCTCATACCAACATAAGTTGCCTGACACTCAGAACACCTTAATGCTGATGATTGTAAAGAACCTAAGGAAAGCAGAAGCATCAACTCTAGGAATTGTGGATAAAGTAAATGCACTAGAATGTAACAATACAGTATTCCAACACTTCTCAATGATCATGGAACATATTGACTTAATAATACTACAGTTGGACAACACCAGGGCTCAGTATCAGTCTTCCATGAAAGGAATTGCTAATGCAGGTAACGGAAGGATCACTATTAATTTACTACTCATTCACAACCTCAGGCAAATCATTAATCAAGGCATACATAAGCATGGTTTGAAACCTTTGTTTGAGGAAAGAAATCTGATGTTATATTATCCATACTTGGAAGCAACACTGACAGCATCAACAGCAGTCCATGTACCGCTCGTAACAGATGACTTTTTCAGTCTATCAAATATACCCTTTTCCTTCTAAAAAAGATGACTCATTAGTCACCATCAACATCAAAACAGAAGTCATCATGGTTTCCAAGAAACAGGACGCCGTAGCTTTCACTAGTGACACAGCAATGGAACAAATGTCGCACATCATTACATGCATTTCACCTTTGTCCTGCGTACATCTTCACGTTTCAGCCAGCTGAGACAGTCCCTTGTGAAATGGCTATCATAAAAAATCATGACATCCATCATAATTGCAACTTTACATTTGCGCCAGATAAACTCGTTCACCATCAACACATTGGACATTCACAGTTCTTTTACTTCACTCAAAATACATCAGTTTTTGTGACCTGCCCAGATACATCTCCAGCCCATACATCAGCATCTGGTTTATACATCTCACCAGATTACTGTGCAGTCCTGACACCTACATTATCCACCTTGCCCACTAAAAACCATTATGCCATTCTCAACCACACACAGAAGTACTTCCAGCCATTGGCTAGGATGAAGTTAAATGCAAGCTCACACATTAAGGTGACTTCACCCAAGTATGAAACCATGCAACTAATAAATCAAACAATACAACCTTGGGAAGAATACAGTAGGATTATGTTTAACCCATATTATGTATACAGCTCACATCCAGCCATCTTTGTGATGTTCTCCATCATATTTGTTGTATTACTTTTGGCCATGCACAGAATGGAAGCAAGAATTGCTAAACTTGAATCAGTGTTTAAGAACTGTTCTGTACAAGTGAGACAAACTGTGTAAATAGTGTATATACTGTACATATATGTTTTATATAAAATAGCGAATTATGGGTTACACATAATATAGGCTTACTTTAATTATACTATTATATCTCATTTATATATGAATATATACAGCAGTCCTCATATATATTGTATAACTGACTACAGTAGACATGCCATTGTATTATTTTAATATTACTATTATACAGTATATGTACAGTTCTATAACTACAATGACTACATTATCCCAATTATGTAACTTTTACAATATAATGTACTTCACTTACTTGACTTACATGTTGATTGTAATATGTATTAACATATTAAGACAATATTTCCTGTCATTCGTACGACAGCGGGCGTGACCGAGCGATACGTAGATATTATATAGGCATTAGTATATATCTCATAACACAATGTACAGGATGTAGTGTCTGATTTCACATGATATCTGTACACAGTCTGTTGTCCCAGACTATCAGAATCCTAACATATGATGTTTCTCAAAATATCCTCGTAGTTCAAACAACCAAGAAACCCATGATGTATTCAAACACGTGGAAGCCAACAGGAGATCGATTAGACACTACTACCTTGCCTAAACATCTTTTCCCACCTGTATATAATGGCAGAGAGAAGCCCTTCACAGGAGAGAGGGAGAGAAGGGGATAGAGAATGCCCGAGCACAATTAGGGCAGAGTAAGGAGAAAGGGGAGACTGGCCGTCACGCTAAGATCAATTGTAAATCGCAATCAAGATAAATGTACAATAAAATTCAGTAACCCAAGAGTCCTGTAACTCACCTTCGTTGATAATACGTCTCACGACTTTATTCTTGTTGTATTAAATAACCCATCATCGACTTCCCAACAAGTAACTCCGACCACGCTTCCAAGAGAACTACCTAATTTATTATGTATTGTCTAGATTTTCTATGACTTATTTCTTAGCATATACATTTGCAGCTGACATTTTCAACTCTTGGCTACCGAGATACAGTCAGTTTGCTCTCGTCCTTCACGGTGAAGTGACGCTCCTCCATTTCTGCCGGTTTTGCGCCTATTAAAAAAGCCCCTATGGCCTATACCCCTACTAAACATCGTGTGGGAAGCGGTAAAGGACTGTAGATATATATAAGCGAAATAAAGTACTAGAAATAATAAAGTGTGAGTGTGTATATGAGTAAGAAATGAGAGAATACAAGCGGCGAATTAGTGCGAGTGGGAGGCTCGTACGCGCTCGTATTTTACATTGCTTTCAGTGTTTTTTTTTTTTAGTATGGATTCCAAACTACTTGGAAATCATTGAATAGTGTTTCTAGTGATAATATCTGGCAGTGATATTCAGAGTAGGGGATGTCGGGAAGTGTAAAGTGGAGACTTAGTTACCCAACTTCAGAAGTCTCCACAAGTCCTACGGTAGTTGGCGAGTGCTAAAAAAAAAAAAAGATCCCAGGAGAAAGCTGAAGGTATGTGCCATGTGTATATTTAATTATAATATTCTAGGACTAATAACTGATTTTTGGCAAATATTAAAAAAAAAGGCAGTCGGAGCACGAATATCCCAGCGGGAATGACACGGCGCGCCTCCGGCAACCCCGATAACCCTGTGGTGTATTGATTAAGTGAAATCAACAGCAACCCTTCCCGATGAAACGCATACCATAATTTACCTCCGCCAGTTGGTATGTTTCACCCTGCATATGTTTGTTTGTCTGTCTGTTAGGATTACTCAAAGAGTTATGAACGGATTTAGATGAAATTTTCTGGAAGGGTGGGCCATGAGCCAATGAATAAATATTTAAATTTTTGGCCGGATCCGGATCCGGATCCGGAGTATCCTACACAATATCTCAAAAGTTTCTCAATAAATTTCATTGAAATTTTGTGGAAAGGTTGGCCATCAACCATGAAGGAACTGATAAATTTGGGGGTGGATCCGGATATCCATGGATCCGGATCCAGATCTTTTTAAATGGCATTGGCGTTGGCGGAGGTATGCGCTCTTTGTGAACTTTCTGGTTACCTCAGCCAAGGAGGTTATGTTTTACCCCGCATTTGTGGTTTGTCTGTTTATCTGTCTGTCTCTTGCAGGATTAATGAAAAAGTTATTGATGGATTATGATGAAAATTTTTGGATGGGTGGGTCATAAACTGAGGAAGAATTATTTTTATTTTGGCCTGATCCGGATCTGGATCCGGAGTATCTCATACAATATCTCCAAAAGTTCTCAGTGAATTGCAATGTAATTTTGTGGAAAGGTGTGCCTTGGACCAAGAAAAAACTGATCAAGTTTTGGGGCAGATCCGGATCCGAGTCCGGATCCGGATACTATATCCATGGGTCCGGATCCGAGATTATTCAAAAAGTTATGGATAGATTTTGATAATTATGGGGGGAAGGGTGGGCCATTGGCCAAAGAAAAGATAACTAAATATTTGGGCAAATCCAGATCCGGATCCATAGCATCCCGCACAATTTTGATGAATTTTGGGAAGAGGGTGGGCCATGAACCAAGAAAGAATTTATTAAATTTTCCAGCGGATCTGGATATGGATCCGGATGCTATAACTACGGATCTGGATACTGATCCTTTTTAATGGGAATGGCATTGGCTGAAGTATGCACTTTCTCAGCGCTTTCTGGTTTGAAGTGTGGACACTTGTAAATTAAAATGTTTACTACCTCCAGTTAACCTTATTATTATTAAGAAAGCCTTCTCGCATGTAAGTTGTCAGATAAACAGCAAATATCATTAATTCCTTCACTCTGAGAGATCTTTCCAACACTTGAAAATAATATCGTTTTTAGGTATGACTTAATGTTGCTTCTGATTATTACTCAAAAAACGTCATTAGGTTGAATAGGGCTAAAGACATCCACCATTACTCTTGCCCACAACTAACAAGTAAACTCTGTGAACTTATCTAAACTTATACTGGACTGATGTTATCTGAATGCAAGGACTGAGAGGTGCTTATTGGGTTGTTAGATGGACTGCAAATCATTTCCATGGTAGTGAATTGCTGATATCAAATTAACTGACAAGTTTGCCAAGTGATGTTATTCACTCGGAAACTTCCATCACAAAGGCAGTGGTTTCAACAATATTTTGCATTATGTATAAAGACATACATATTCATGATCCATTTCATCATAAAAACCATCTTCTGTCATTCAGTATAATACTAAGAACCGCGATTCTTAAGCCTAGGTAATGTCATATATTTAGGACAAAAAAGAAACTGGGATATCGATATTAGGTCATACACAGCTAATGAAAATTAAGAAATAATATACTGTTTTATGAACATGAGAGTCACAGTCAAAACAGTAGCTAGACATGCTTCTGCCCTTCAGCTCGAGGACCTCTCTTTATAATTTCCTTTACACTGTGGTTACTTTCACTGTTAATTTAAGGAATATTTTCATTTATAGTGAAGATAATAATGCAGTCCTCCAGGACAAAAAGTCTCTCCTACCGTTGATACTGGACCCTAATTAGTTGAAAATGTGATGACATTAATAGTAATGATGGTGACTGACCAAGACTGCGTGGAAGAGGAAGACATTATCAATGGTTATTTCGATTTTTCAGAATTCAGGGAGATTATGATGGTATATCAGTATTATGGACGCTTGTGGGACTACTGGTTTTGATTTCGATGGTGTTAAAGACAGTGATGCTGATGAAGATGGCGATTTTTTTTTTCAGTTGTTATTCCTCAGGATCGCAGGAAACCATCGCATTCCTGACACTCCTTGGTAAGCTGGTGGTGACTGGTTCGTTCGCCCTGGCTTACCTGATCACTGTCGAGGTGTACTCCACTCTGCATCGCTTCCCCAGCATTTGTGTGGCTAACATCCCCAGTGCTGTTGGGGCCAGTGCTGCCTCATACACCAATGATTTACTGGTGGGTTCCACTGTCTGTATAATGCTAGGTCATTTGGTTTAAATTCTTCGACATGATGAGTTCTTGTGTGTGTGTGTGTGTGTGTGTGTGTGTGTGTGTCAGGATGTGTGTGTGTGTGTGTGTGTGTGTGTGTGTGTGTGTGTGTGTGTGTAACTTCCAGACAGATTCATTTTAGGAGAGATATTTCTAAGTGGGTGGCTTTGATATAGCCTTCTTAAACCAGTAAATTTGGACTAAATTTCTTTTAATTTAATAATTTTCATACCTACTGTTTGGTATTTCCCCATTGGAAACTTCGCACAAACATTTGGTCTCCTTTCATATACAAGGATTCTTCTTGGTTGCTTACAGACTTTCTCCATTGCTTTATGTCTTTCGATAATCGGTACATTGCTCTCGGATATCTTGAAGTTTCTTCTCATTCTTGGCTTGATTTAGTTCAGCAGGTTTAGTGTGGTTTTACTGTTGCAGTTTTGTTCCACAATTTCTTTAGATTTTTTTTCTTTTTGTATTGTTTGAAAGTTCGCTGTTGGTGTTTTTGGGTTCTTGTCTCATAACATCTCTCCTCCTTCACCCAACACTGCACTTCATAACAAATATGGTACATAAGCGCAGAGTCACTACAGTCATTCAGAACCTCTAGCCCAACACAGCAGCCCCGGTGAACCACCACCAGACATCTATCCCCCCGAAACTACCTTCCCCAGGGAGACGAGTACATCTAGCAGGACTACGATGCGACCATTACCCTTCCCAGGTCCACTTGTAATGAAAGGGAATTTGTTACTGTGTAATGATCAGAATTTCAGCTGCCAGCAGTGTAATGCTGAGAATTTGTCATCAGTGTAATAACAAAAATTTTAGTGTTACCAGAGTATCGATGAATAAATTAATCACCAGCATAACGGTCAGAAACACAGAGATTATGCTGCCACCAGAGTAATGATGAGGAATTTTGTCACCAGGGGCCAGATGCTCAAAAGCTGTCCCAAGTTAGGACAACTGGCTGTCGTAAGGAACTTAGGATATCCTAACTTATGCCACACCTAGGACATCCCAAATCACCGATACTCAAACAAGATTGAAAACGTCCTAATGTTGTCCTAGGGTGTTTTCCATGAAGCTCACAAGAGGGCAGTAAGAGCACCAGCTGATTTGTCATTAGCCAATCACAATTGCAGTTCATCGACGTAAACGCCAATCAAAAGAGAGATTCTCCGAAAATGCGACGGATGATCAAATTCAAAGATAAACACGGAGCGGCTTAGTTGACAGCGTTTCTAGCAAGGCCTAAAAGGTCCCTAGTACTTTACAGTATGTAAATTTAATAGTGTGCCAAAATATAATGGAAGGCCCTCCACTTAAGAAACGCCGCCCTAACTTATCCGAAGAAGAATTATGTACAATGGTTCTGGAGGTGTCAGAAAGAAAGAAAATATTATTTGGAAAATTAAGCAACACCATCACATCTCGAGTCAAAAAAAATGCTTGGGAAAGTGTAAAAGATGTTGTAAATAATGTGAGTCGTATTCAGAGAGATGTGGGAGAAGTGAGAAGGAAATTTACACAACTCAGGTCAGACGTGAAGAAGAAAGCTGCTGGTGATAAGAAACATTTACAGGGAACAGGTAAGTGATGGTAATCATCCAGCAGTTACACTATTTGGTACATTTCCAGAACAACATCCTACTCACTTAGAAGCTTATTTTATTTTATTTTATTTTTCGATGTCTTATAGAGTGATTCATTTGAATCTGATACTCATTTCTGTCAAAAAGTAATGTTCGAGGCACAGAAAGGCTACTGCTACAGCGATTAATTTTCCGATCGGGTTATGCTTTGGTTGTTTACCAAACCTGTTTCCGGGTTATGTTCGCCTACGACACCCTCCGGAGGTGTCCTAAGTTAGGACCAAAGTTACGACACGTGACGTCACAAGATGGAGGCTGAAATGTTTTGAGTATCGATGGAGTGGGCACCGTGGGCGAGATAGGACTGTCATAGCAAGATACGACAGTCTTAAGTGTTTTGAGTATCCGGTCTCATCATAATAAACATAACCTTAGAGAATTTTGGGAAAGATGGTAGCGTGATCTTATTTGATAGTGTGTGAGCAAGTAGATATTAGTACTCTTTGTGAGCCACTCAATCTTGTCTCTACCACTCCTTAAAGGAAAGCAAAATTCAAACTCGAAGTGACTTAACCTAAGATATACTAAGTATTAAGAACTGAAAGACAAATTTCTCTTCGAACTGTGAATGACACAATACAAAGTATAATCAGGATCTACATCTTCAGGAATATGGATCTTCACTAATTAAATTAATATTCAAATGATACTGATACACGTGAATATAGTAATCCCGTGGTCTCTGACGGACTTTCTCGGGAAGGAACACTAAAACATTACCACCAAAGAATATTCTCTTAGGGCTAAATATGCATCATGCTCCAAAATCATATGCAAACTCGACACGGTATTCAAAAGGGATATTCAAATGGACACAATATTGAAATGGATCAATATTCAATATTCTCGTAGGGCTAAATATATACAATGACTGGAAAATTTATATTCAACTAAACACACTATACAAATCGATGGATTATTCAAGTGGACAAGCTGATATATGCTTGGATTACATGAACTAAGAAAAAGGGGGATTTTAGTGTGAACAGGCATTATGCAGTGGCTAAAACCCGAGCCATTTGGCTTCAGGAACGCTCGACCTGTGATGACATGGAGAGAAACGGCGATCTCATTAACCCCTTAACCACAGGTCGTCACTTTCGTGACGTCGGGTGCAATGGATTATACAGCGGAGCGTCACTTGAGTGACTCTGTGTTATTTTTAGTTCCTCCGGGCTTTCAGGTGGTGACTTGTATCATCTATCACCACTGCCAATGTCCAACAATAGTCAGAGCTGCTAATGTCATCAGTACTCCCAACCACTGTTGACAATTTAGCCATTTTCCCTCATTCTAGACTCCCTTCCCTACCTCCCCTCCATTACCCTCTCCTGTCGTCTGCTCAGCCGCTCTGCGCTAAGTAAATCTTCCCCGGATTTTTCCACTGTTTTCATCTATTGGAATGAGGCCTATGCCCTATTCTTATACCAAAT
>JAGKTI010031935.1:0-12015 GCA_018397915.1 Birgus latro
TCTCTCTCTCTCTCTCTCTCTCTCTCTCTCTCTCTCTCTCTCTCTCTCTCTCTCTCTCTCTCTCTCTCTCTCTCTCCTGTTCCCCATATAATTCTCGTATTGTACACGTTCCACTACCTCCAGTCTCCCCCTACAGCTGAGATGTTGGTGTTCGACAGCCAACAAGCGCTGTCTGGTTAGCTGAGGGAACATTCTTTCTTTAAACGCAGGCATTATGACAGGGCTACTTCTTCCTGTACTGTGTTCTGTGTTTCCTGTATGATTCGCGTAGTGTACAAGTCCGATGACCCTCAGCTTACCCCTACAGGTGAGATGTTAGTATTTGACAACCTGCGGGTGCTACACGGCCGCCTCGGGTACACGTCCAACGAGGGCACGCGACACCTGGAGGGCGGCTACTGGGCCTGGGATGAGGTTAGGTCACGACGGAGGGTCCTCAGCACCAAACTGGGTCAAAACTAGGGTCACAGGTCAAAACTAGGTCCTTGGCTGCTATTCTGGTAGGATAAGAAAGCTCCCTAACACCTTTTCCTAAGAGATTTGTTTATTTCACTTTTAGGTCATTGGGTAGTTTTCTCGTCGGTTAAGAAAGCTGCCTAACACCTGTTCCTTAGAGATTTATTTTGTCTGTTACACTTTTAGGTCATTGGGTGGTATTCTCAGTGATTAGGAAAGTTACCAGACATCTTTTCCTAAGAGATTTGTTTATTATACCTTACTTATTCTGTGTTGCATAAATCCTTATTCTCGAAGAAGTGCTGTGGATTTAGAGCCGTTGTATTATCTTGTCATTGAGCTACGTGTGTGTGTGTGTGTGTGTGTGAAAAACTAAAATCATGACCGAGTTAGCGTGAAAATTAAAGTTGTTGATAAGATTGTTGGTTATTTTATTACTCACTCATACGGTAACCAAACTACAGTTATTATTATTATTATTACAGAGCTGCATGTGGGGAGCCTCCCCACACATGAGAGTTGTGCTCCCAACACGGGCGAATAAAACCCGTGTTCAAAGTCAACAACTGTGCAGGGGTAAAGAAAGTTTGGAATCGGCTTAGCACACCTAATCTCTTGGAAGCAGATTTCACAAGAGATGTAATACAGTATGTTCTTTCCAAGACAAATCCCGAGAGAATGTGTATGTGTATGTTTGTACTCTAGATCGGTGTTTATGTATGCACTATATACTTGCTTGTATGTATGTACTGTATAATATGTAGGTCTGTATATTTGGTATGTATGTCTATCTATCTATCTATTGCCAGACGCCTCAATCCCGCACGTATGTATGTGTGTAGGTATATTTATATACTGTGTGGATGCATGTATGTATGTACTGTATTATGTATGTATTAGGCATGTATGTATGGAAATATGTACTGTATTTATGTATATATATATATGTGTGTACGTTTGTACGTATGTAACTCTGAACCCTGGTTAACATTCATAATGGCTTTAAACATCGGCCTTCCTTCAGGAGCCATCGTTGGCCTCCCGATTCTTAAACCCTAGCTACGCCGCAGCATATGGACGGTGGTGGTAGCGCTGAGGTGGTGGTATATGCTGTGTAATACATAGAATGGCCCGGCTTAAGAGAACGGGCCGATTAAGCCCATGCCCATAAAAAAAAGAAAAAAATGCCATCCTATATCAGAGACTGGTAAAAGGCCTTCACTTTCATAGGCCTGGTACTATGCTGAGAGAGAGAGAGAGAGATGCAGGCTGTTTATCAGTTTTATATAATTAGGACGTTAAATCTGGGGCATTGGCATAAAGAGAGGAGGTCCTACCCCCCAGCACTTGCGTTGCAAACGGCCTCGCACCTCCTATGTACAAAGCAGTGTATCAAAGGCAATCTCTTAACCTGCTTCATTGAGAAAAGGTGGAGTTTTTCTCGAGATCTTCAACCCGTGTGATCATGGAAGATTGGATAAACGAATGGATGATGTAACTGGATCTATGTATTTATTATCAAGTTGTTGCCAGACACAATTCCTGATGAGGTGGGCACAAAATGATAATAATAATCCACCACCATCAGGCTGCCCTTTCTTCAACTCACACCCCATATACCTACTCGTTCACCCCATTCCTCCATATCACGTAATCCTCGGCTATCACAGTGCCCTCCCTCCAGTCCCCATCCCCCTTCCTCCCTTCTCGGATACCTCTCCATCAAATCTCATTTTCCCATCCCTGCCCCTCTCCTCTACATCACATACACTCTGAAGTTAGTCCATTTTTTCAACATGTTAATATTACTGTTTAATTATACGTGAAACCCTTTCTAACATTACCTGAAATCTATATAATTTTTAAAAGATTTATATATACGCGAGAACTCGTCGTCCACACCCTCTAATCATCACAACAACAACAACAGCATCCCTTATCACGTCAGCCGAGTGAGTGGAGGAAAACAGAAGCCCGCAGACGGTGGTGGTTGTGGTGAAAAGCTCTTGCTATGTCAGCGAAAACCAAGGATATATTGACACAGGTCTGTATAGTGTTCAGTAGTTGTTATCTTCATTTATTCTTCAAGAGCATCACTGTCAAGAACAATAACAAGATGAAGATATAGATGGTGATGCTGGTGAAGGATGAAAAGTCCACAGCATATTGAACTGAAATATTTATTGCAAAAGTACAACGAAAACCAAGGATATATATTGACAGGTCTGTATATAGTGTTCATAGTTGTTATCCGTTCATTTGTTCTTCCGGAACAAGTTGAAGCTGTGAGTGATGCTGATATTGTGAACAGCCATCCGTCTGTCAAAAACAAGAATTAGCATAGGTCTGTGTATAATTTTTTATAGTTCATTAGATTTTTGAGAGCATCATTATCAAGAACAATAAGAAGCAAGAAATGTAATTGATGCTGGTCAGATGAAGAACATAGATGACACAGGACTGTACATAATTTTCAAAGTTATGGATAAGACCAGAAGAAAATACTAGTTAGAACAATGAAGATAGAATACTAGTTACAGAAACCATTTGCAATGCTGGGTGGTAACCATATAACCAACCCATACGTGTTCCCTGTCAACAAGTGGATTGGCAGAGGATAAGTGCCCCTCCCCGATAAAAAAAACTAACTCGGAGGCAAATATGATAGATAATGCCAGTGATGCTGTTAGGACAAAATAGTCTTTCATAAAAAAGACTATTAAAACAAGACTAGATACAGTTATGGTATAGTTATGTTTTTGGGCCGTTCAAGGCTGTGAGAAATATTAACACCAGATGGCCTGTGTTTGGCTTGGGATATTTTTGTGCCATATAAGGGACTGACTAGGGAGGCTGCCAGAGATGGAGCAGTGTGCAGAGCTGCCATTAGGTGACCAAGGCCATTGGTTCCTTGTTCCGTGCATTAGAAAAGAAAGAAAGAAAAAAAAAAGTTAGGTCTGAAAGATGGTAAAGTTAGGACCTAAGAATGGTAAGGATAAATGTGATGCCATAGCTGGTGCAAAGGGTAGTAAGGTTAGGCCTTAATAGTGCCACAAATCACAGGTCACCACTTGATATCCACCGTCCATTATGAATATCTGTCAGGAATGTCCAGCGTGGTGCTGGTGGATTGGTTATTAGCGGCAATGTTTTTGTGACGTGGAGGCGAGTCTAGTGGAAGAATAAAGTTCATTTATATGAAATTAATCAAACTCAGCCAATTTCCCCCCACCCCCTTGATGCCACAGAGATATTATGGCTTCAGTACTACTACAGTACTTCAGGGAGTGAGGTGCCTGGCTGTGGGTAAATAAATAGATAAATAATAATACGAGATGTTTATGGCATCTACTTCTGGGAGTGAGGTGTGCCTGGCTGTGGGTAAATAAATAGATAGATAATGTTACAAGACAGTCCTAACCTGTCACTGGTCAGAAAACTACAAGTCTCCTCAAAACCATTTCATCGGTACATCAGAAATATGAAAGTGGGTGCACCCTCAGTGGGTCCCTTAAGGTTGGATAATGGAGTGTTATCATCTGACTGTACTCAGATGGCAGAAACTTTTGCTACACATTTCTGTACAGTTTACTCAACACACGTTCCCCATGCTCCTCTCCCTCACCAAACTTTTGAGGGTACCCTCGATAGAGTGACATTATCTTTGCAAGAAGTGAGAAACAAGCTCACAGGACTGGACCCAAACACCAGTATGGGACCTGATGGCCTGCACCCCAGTCTTTTGAAATATTGCCCAGCCTTAGCTCTACCCTTGTTTTTCATATTTCAAAAGTCTATCACCATTGGTAAACTGCCACAGGACTGGAAAAAATCCATTATTACTCCCATATTCAAGAAAGGCTCTCGGCATACTCCCCTTAACTACAGGCCTATTAGCCTGACCTCTGTTTGCTGTAAAACTCTGGAGAGATTTATTACAGAGGCGCTATACAACTTCCTTGATACTGATGGAATGCTGTCAAACGACCAGTATGGATTCAGACAGGGTAGAACTGTGGACGACCAACTACTACTTGTGTACAATGATGCAACGGCGTGGTTGGATGCTGGGTATGTAGTGGATATCATCTTGTTTGATTTTAGCAAAGCCTTTGACACTGTCAGCCATTCAGTACTCATCGACAAGCTAAGACTACTGGGGGTCATTGGTTCCTTGCTGTCCTGGATCTCTGACTTCCTGTCTGGCCGCACCATGAAGTGTCTGTGTCTGGCTGCACCAGTTCCTTAAGGAATGTTCTCAGTGGTGTCCCCCAGGGTTCTGTTCTGGGCCCCTTGCTTTTTCTGGTATACATAAACTTTATACCATCATATATACGCTCCAAATGCAAATTCTTTGCTGACGACATGAAGATTTACCTCAAGCTGCGTCACAATACCTGTTCCTCATTAGCTGCAGACATAAATACATGTCAGAAGGACATAGATATGGTGTACAAGGTCGCTGAGTCCTGGGGTTTACGTTTCAGTCTTGACAAGTGCACCGTACTGCGATGTCAGAGAGGCCCAGTTGATTGGAACTCTATTGGCACACTTCAGCACTATCACATGAATAACACCAGTCTCTCTGTAGAAACTATACACAAAGACTTAGGTATCTTGGTTGACAGCTCACTGAAATTCCACTCTCACATAAGAAATACTGTAAAAAAAGCAGCAGGCCTGGCAAATAATTTGTTGAAGTCCACCCTCTGTCGTGACCGAGCTTTTATGTCGACCTTGTTCAAATCCCACATCAGACCTATCCTGGAGTTTGGCTCCACTGTATGGAATACAGGCTACCACGGAGATCTGAAGCTTCTGGAGTCTGTACAGCGCAGATGGACCAAGCAAATCAGTGGCCTGTCCGAACTCAGTTATGCTGACCGTCTGAAAAACCTGGACCTGTATTCAGTAAAAGGGAGACTGATCAGAGCTGACCTTATTAAATACTGGAAAATCTTTCATCACCAATCCCCTATCACACCGCCCAAACTTTTTTCTCTTCCTCCATTAACCCACACCAGGGGTCATAGATTCAAGGTGGCCAAGCCCCGCATTTCATCCGAGTGTAGACGCAGGTTTTTCAGTATCAGATGTATAGACCTCTGGAATTCTCTGTTTGATAATACTGTTAGTGCTGACTCTGTTACTTCATTTAAAAAGTCCCTCCACTCACAACTAGGACACATCTTGTTTGATTATATTGAATAACTACGATTCATAATTCGAAGTCCTTCAAGTAGTTTATCAACCCTGCATATGGCACAAAACTCAGCCCCTGCTCAATAGTATATTCAGATGATGTGTATAGGGAATGGGGCGGGCGTGCCAGCAGGTATGGGCTGCCCTGCTTCTAAAAAGCAAATTCCTACCGAGCCATACTGTTAAATTGTAATGGGGTAGCCAACCAGGTGAGTAAACCAGGTGAGTAAACCCATTGCTAGTGGTAAAATAAATGCTTCTTTTTCTGGGTAGCAAGAAGAGATACTTCAGATGAGAAATATCCACAAAAGAGAGAGTTCAAATGGGAAGTACTGTATACACATATGCTCGTCTCACCAGATTTGATTCTAAGACAGATAAATAGAACAAGGCATGATTCCCAAGATCGATAGATAGAAGACATACCGGTAATTGGTAAGATGGATAGAACAAGACAGGATCCTGACTTAGATAGATAAAGGTAGATACATAGCCTAGATAGAACAAGACATCATTCCCAAGCTAACTTCTGTAGTAAAAGTTTATCTATTGTCAGATGCCTCATTCCCGTGAGGGGTGGCCACAAACAAATCACCTCCATGTCGCCCTGTCCAATGCCATTTCATTGCCCTCCCCCCAGCTCACACCCCCTTCTATCTTTTTTTTCCAGGCAGTAAGAAGAGGTAGTTGCCACAAGGAGTATTGATAAACTGATCTAACCATGGCCAGGAAGGTGATCCGATTCAACCTACACGAGAGCGTTGGTGTCATCAAGAAAGCCTTTATGGCGGGAGTGGATGCCGTTCAGCCTCACAGACTTATTGCAAGGTATTATTACCTTCTATTATTATTATTAAGTGAAGGAGCGTTGTGGTGTGGCTGGGGACGTGATGGGAAGCGTTAGGAGAAACACGTTAAGGTGGTTTGGGCATGTGGAGAGTGAAAGATTGACGAGGAGAGTGTATGTGAGTGAGGTGGAGGGGGCGAGAGGGAGGGGGAGGCCGAGGATGAGATGGAGGGATGGAGTGGAGAGGTATATGAGAGAGGGGGGTGTGAGTTGGGAGCGTGGTAGTGAAATGGCAGAGGACAGAGTGACATGGAGGCGATTTGTTTGTGGCCACCCCGTTCGGGATTGAGGCATCTGGCAATAGATAGATAGATATTATTATTATTATTATTATTATTTATTATTTTTATGTTTCATCTCTAAAATTATTATCATTATTGTTTATTATTATTGTCATTATTATTATTATTTTATTATTATTATTATCATCATATATGCAACATTGCTAGTTTATTCTCTCCTCACTCAAACAGATACCAAAATCTTTACAAGCAAACTAGAGTGAATATTTAATATGTTGAAAAGCAAAAAATACTAATAATTTCTACTGTAATCTTGCCATTTTGAGCTCAAATTTTTGGTAACTGCTCACTTGTTCTTTCCTCACTTATACAGGTGCCAGAGGCCACAAGCAAAGTGAATATTTAAAACTGAGAAGAACAAAAAATACTACTAATTTCTACTGTAGACATGTCATTTTGAATTTAAATTTTTGTATCATTGCATGTTTGTTATTTCATCATTCAGAGAGGTACCAAGACTTCACCACCAAACTATCTATCTATCTATTGCCAGACACCATAATCCCGTAAGGGGTGGCCATTTGACTTTGAGTTATTTATTTTACGAGGAGGGGCACTAACCCTCCACCAACCCACTTGTTGACACGTTGGGAGCACGTATGGTTTGGTTATATGGTTACCACCCAACGTTGTAAATGGTTTCTTGGCTTACAGGAAACCATTTGGCTTGTCACTCAATGTAATGCCACCTGTAAAGGAAAGAAAAGCAGTAAGAAGTGACAGGAAATATAGGAGAAATAGGAAGAAAGGAGGGCAGGCACAGAAAAGAATGATAAAGGCTAAGGAAGAAGTAGGCAGCACTACATCAAGTGAGTGGATGATGGTCGCCACCACCAAACTAGAGTGAATATTTAAGTGTAGAAAACAAAAACTATTTGTACAAGTATTGTATTCTTGCCATTTTTGCATCATACTCTATTCTTCTTAAAGGCCCCAACGTACAGTTCTTCCATTTGTTGGCTATGGTCACCTGATGGCAGCTCTCTATGATGCTTAGTCTCTGGCAGCTTCCCAGTTTGGTCCCTTACCCTTGAGATCACACTCTCCTACCTCATCCCATAATTTTGTTTTTCTGGTCTGCCTCTCACAATCCAACCCTTGATGTTCACACCTCTCATTGTCTGCACCCAGCTGTTATTCTGCATCCTCTCCATGTGCCCAAACCATCTCAATCTGCCCCTCGTCATCACAGCACCATTACACTCCAGACCCATCCTTCCCCTCAACTCCTCAGTCATAATCTTAGCCCCCCCCAAAGCCTCACATTGAAGAATACACCACACATCCACCTAATCATTGTCATCTCTGTACATTTGAGCCTACCAGTGTAGCCTTAAAAACCCATACAATAGTAGAAGTCATTCGTAAGTTCAAAAAAAAGAAAAAAAATACTGTATAAGTAACAAATTAAATTAAAAAATATTAAACAATTCAAGAAAAAAAAAAAAAACAGCCATGGAGACTTACTCATCATCCAAATTTGCAAACCTTCATTTTTAATTTTCCCTCAGGTATTTAAAGCAAGAGAACAACAAACTGATCATCAATGGAGCCGCACATGACCTGCAGAGGAACGTGTACGTGGTTGGGTTTGGCAAGGCCGTGGGAGGCATGGTTGACCCTGTTCAAACTCTTCTAAAAACCCCAGACTCTATATCACATTTACAGCGTGGCATAATCAGTGTCCCATATGGGTATCAGGCAAAGAGACGAGCTACTCTAGGTGCCCAGACTGAAGGAATTGATACTGGAGACTTAGGTATCTTAGAAGGGAAGAAAGATGAGAAAGGAGCTGTAGTTAATACCCAGTTAGGAGTTAATGCTAGTAATGTAGAGGTGGAATTTTTAAAAGAGGCAAAAGATGTGAAAGAGCATACATGTATCACTCAGATAGACGTTATCACAGAAAGTACATGTAATGCTCAGAGAGAAGGCATTACAGGAAGTACATGTAACACCCAGGTAGATAGAATTGACACTAGTATGCCACAGATAGAAATTCTTGAGGGTGCTAAAGATAACATTCCTGATGAAGCTGCATTCCAGACAGCCAAAAAGATCGTATCATTGGTGCAGAGCTTGAAGGAGGAGGATCTGTTGCTGGTGTTGATATCGGGGGGTGGTTCAGCCCTCCTGCCCTACGCGCTTCCCCCATTGACCCTAGAGGAGAAGATTGAGCTTGTGAAGTCCTTGAGCCGAGCTGGGGCTACCATAACTGAGCTCAATACTGTGCGGAAAGCCCTTTCTTACACCAAAGGAGGATGCCTGGCTGAGATGACAAAGGCTAGGATTGTAACTTTCATTCTCTCGGACGTTATCAACAGCCCCCTAGATATAATTGCCGGTGGACCAACCATACCCAACATGGATCAACCTAATGCTGCCCTAAAAGTTCTTGATAAATTTAACATCACTGTGCCGGACCACATCAGGACACTGCTCAAAGGGAAGAACCGAGAGAAAGAGTATCCGCAGGTGAAAAAAATAAAAACTGGGAATGTTGAAATACCAGATCATGTTTCAACTACTCTGCATGGGACAAATGAAGGGAAAAATGAATTCCCCCATGTCACAAACCTCATAATTGGTGACAATGAAATGGCCTTGTTGGGGGTTGAAAGGTCGTTATCGGAACAAACAGATGGGCATTGTCTTACGTTAATTTTGTCCTCCTCGCTGCAAGGGGAAGCATCCATCATAGGTAAGAGAATGGCGGATGTTGCCATGATAATTCTGAGGATTCTGTCTGGTAGTGGGAATAAGGAGGCTTTAGGAAGGAATGGAGAACCTACAGGAAGAAGTCAAGAGGGTAGGGAAGGAAGCCAAGAAATTGCAAAAAGTTGTAAAAAAGTTGCAGAAAGGAGTCAAGAAATTGGAGAAGTGAGTCAAGAAATTACAGACAGTAGCCGAGAGCTCACAGATTCCCTCCTTGCTGAGCTGTGTGTTGATGTAAACAAGAAAGCGTCCCTCCAGAGCACCCTAGTCAGGTGCCGAGAGTTGGGGTGTCCTGTGTGCCTGATATTTGGAGGGGAGACCACTGTGACTGTGAAGGGAAGGGGACAAGGAGGAAGGAATCAGGAGATGGTTTTGGCTGCTAGTATTACCATGGAGGAGGTAATATGTCTGACTGTCCATCTGTCTGTCTGTCTGTGTACCATACTTCATCTGTTTGTCTTGTACTTCATCTGCTTGTTTTTGTGTTAGTACTGTTTGGAGGAGGTAATATGTCTGTCTGTTTTTGTACTTATCTGTTTGTATTGTGCATTGGAGGAAGTAAATATGTCTGTGTATCTTCCTGTTACACAGTAGTAGAAGACAAATGTCTCTATGATTACCACACACAACTTTTTCTCCTTTTTCTTTATCCAGGGGAATAATTATACCTGACTTCCAGTCTACAGGGACTCTACCTTCCTCCCAGGCCATTCTGCACATCTTCCATATCCATTCTGTTACTACCATCTACTTCTACACTGTGTTCCTCATTCATCTATTTGTGGATTTGCTTGAGTGGGTTTAATTAGGGGGGGGAGTAGAAAATAACCCAAAATTGAAGAAAATGTGGGGAAAGACAGTTAGGTATTTCTGTGTATGTGTATGTGTGTGTGTGTGTATTTTAGGTCATATATAACTGAATTGACACAAACTTTAGAGACAAGAAAAAGGTCTTTCCATTTGTAGAATTTGGACATTTTCTGTGCTTACAATTTGATGAGCCATTGTTGTGAGGTGGAAATGAGTCTCCTTGGTTACTGTTTAAGATGACCTTAGTTGAAAGGTAGAATTGAGTCTCCTTGGTTAGTATTGAAAATGACTCTAGCTGTGAGATGGAATTGAGTCTTTTTTGTTACTATTTAAAATGACCCTCCAGTCTGACTAATTTTGTCCCTGAACTAAGCTGAAGATCTTTGCCAGGTTAAAATACTTTAGTATAATTTTGTATTTTCAGAAGCTCCACACTACTGAGATACAGGGAGACAGGCTCGTATTCTTGGCATTTAAGGAAGCTCCCAAACACTCTTCCTGAGCAGTTTATTTTTGGTTATGGCTGGCTAAATATACTGTAAGTCTGTATGTTATTTATGCAGAGGATGATGATATTAGGATAAGTAACACAGAAGAGGACTGCAAGATGTAATAAGCAGAATAAGTTACTTAAGAAGAGGTTGAAGGATTTATATAACACAGGGTAGGACAGTAGGTGTAATGAGCAAAATAAGTCACATAGGAAGAGGTGTTAGGGAGCTTCCTTAACCTGCAAGAATATGGATAGCAGTGTTCCTTTGGGGTGGATGGATATTTGGAAGAAAAAAGAAACAGAGGATGGTGGATAGTATATTAACCCCTTCAGTACCATGATGTATTTTCCAATTTTTTAAATACTTTCAGGTTATATTTTATGTTACCATTTACTTTGGAGGTGGATGGATCAGATATAACCTTCATTAACCCCCTTTGTTGTTGTGGCACCTCCCTGACCTGATAAGGGATTAGATATAACCATTAACCCCTCTGTTGCTGTGGGACTCTCCTCATGTGAATATAATCTGGAGATTGCAAGACTAAAATAAAAAGTATGTCTTGGGAATGAAGGGGTTAATGGCAGTAGCTTAGTACTGACTCCATTGTATCTGTCTGTTAGGTCTAGTTTTATCTATTTTACCTTTTCATCAGGTATGTACTAGTGAGTTAGAAGGGTAATGTGTTTGTGTTGGGTGGATGATGGGTGGATAGGTGGAAAAAAGAATAAGAACTGATGATGGAGAGCAGCGCGATGGCACGAACTTAGTGCTGTGTTGTATCAGTCTGTTATGTCTCTAGTTTTATCTCTTTACCTTTTTGTAAGCTACACACAAGGGAGTTAGGAAATAATGTGGTGTTTTTTTGGATGGATGATGGGCAGATACTGGGTAGATGGAAGAAAGAATAGGGGATAGCAGATGGCAGGGGACAGGGCAGCATGGAGGTGATTTGTTTGTGGCCACCCTGTATGGGATTAAGGCATCTGGCTATAGATAGATAGGTAGATGATAAATAGGATGACATGGAGGTGATTTGTTTGTAGCCACCCTGTATGGGATTAAGGCATCTGGCCATAGATAGATAGATGACAGAGCAGTGTGAGGGCAGGAACTGACTACCCTTTTTTAGCCATGAGCTGTGCCCATAGTCTGTTTAATCTCGTATGATAATGCTCCTTAACCCCTT
>JAGKTI010031936.1:0-12015 GCA_018397915.1 Birgus latro
CGGCGTTGCCCTGGCCAAAAAGGCGAACACTCAACTGGTGACCTCAAATGACCCAGATCTGAATTTGACCCCCCTAAAACCTTCCTTGGGTCATAAGGATTCCAAATATGTAGGTTATGGCCAGGTAAAATGAAAATTGAGGGAGTAGTTCTTGAACAAACAGACAGACAGATAGCGCCTTATATATAATATCTATCTATTTGTCCATCTATCTATCTATATCTATATCTATCTATATATATCACTATGTTCAGAGCCCACACTACAGCCACTGTCCCATCATGTGATATAAGAATATAGTAACGAGCACTTATATCTTCGTTAGTACCAGTAAGTCTTCCACGAAATTCATTATAGGATTATTAATGAATAAAAATGACCATGTTTACTCGACTTCGGTGATGGTAAATAACAGCCTTCCTTTTCTTTTCTTTTTTTTGAGAGGAACATGTGGAGATATGTGCAGAGACAGACAAGCAAATGAGGAAGTCTAGGCGAGCTGTGGTGTTGGTGTGGATGGTTTTGTCACGTAGAGGGGATGGAGGATAAAGGACTGACTAAAATGGTGTATATAAATGAGGTGAAGGGGAGGAGGAGACCAAGGATGAGATGGAGGGATGGAGTGGAGAAATATATGAGAGAAGATATTTTTTTTCTGTTGTTTACAATTTCAGTGCATAATATTTTGGGTTGTTTGGTTGAACTTTATAAATCACCGTAAATATTTCAAGCAATGCTCGATATAGGTTGCCCTGACTTCCTTAAAATAATATGTTTTTCCTACTATTTTTTTTTTTACTTACCTTCCTTCCTTTTTTTTAAAAACTTTCCTTCCTTCCTTTTTTTTGCTTTTTTTTTGTGTTTTTCTGAGCCTTTTCAACTACTGCAGGCTTTAACTTCACTTTCTTAAGGCGATTATACTCGGCTTTGCAGTCAAAGGAAGAGATCAGTCTATATAAACATTTTACTAAAATGATCAGGTTTATATTTCCCACTAGCTTCTTTAGACGACTTTACTGATTAGAGGGAAGACATGCAGTGGAAAGAGAAACTCCTTTGTTAAGTCCCCCAGCCAAGTTGATTTTCTTCGTTTGGTATATATTTTATACTGCAAACCTTGGACTTAGATTAATATAATTATTAATGTGCCTAAATGTGCTGGGGACGGATGCTTACTTGTGGTGGCTCCGATATAACTAGTATTGTAAACCGTCCCTCAACTCTCTCTCCAACCTCCCTAGAAGAAGAATAGTGGACTGAAAAACAAAGGCAAGTTTGGGGCCACAATATCAACAGACCAACAATATGTCTGAAAAAAATCCAACTTCCGTTTCAATTTATGAAATGCAAGTGCAAAATAATAATTTCACGTACATAGCTGTGAAAATGGGAAACTATTTTCGAAAAACTGATTTTGCCTAGTTCGTAACGAGGCATACTAATTGCGAATGTTAAAAGCTAAAGTTTATTTTGAAATCTGTCTTTCTCAGGGGCTACACACATTCAGGCTTACGAATTATACTTTTGCGGGCTTGATCTGCCCTGGCGAAGATCCCGGACCATTTTAGCTCGGTTGATGTCCAAATGAAGTCAGAATGGATGGTCGAATTGATTAAAAACAAGGTGGGTCAATTTTGCTCATAACTAAGGCTGACGGTATTTCAAGCAACTGTTACTTAGTTTTAAAGTTTGAGGATATTCCATTACTGTTAGATGGAGACGAACCAACCATATAACTTCTTAATGAAATATTGTGTATAGGTATTTGTATATTGCATCCTAATGTCCTGTTGTAAATGATTTACGAGTACGTATATGTAATACAGAAACTGATTATATCAACAATATGAAAAGCAATATTACACCCCTGAATGCAAAAATAGCCCAGTAAGGGTGAGGTACTAAGGTGTCTGTTTGACCGATGGGCGTATGGAGCAAGGTATTCAGCATAAAAGAAAGTGTACAGTCGGCATCAAAAGTTTTGTCGTCTCTCCTGGTTTTCTCTCCACAGACTTTGAAATCAGTAAGTTGAATCCACAGCAACTAACACTGAAAATTTTATTTGGTCACAGATCAATGTCGTCAGTTCTGCTAATGGGGATACACCACACTGCTTTTAATAGACCATGGTAAAAGATGCTGACTTTTAATAAACCATGGTGAAAGATGCTGACTGTACACTAAATTCACCCTTTAGATCAATAAATGGGTCTCATCTTTCAGGCTGCCATATGGACAGTCATTCCAAACAGTATCTTTCTTACTAGGTGATCGATAGTTCGCGCTTAGTATTGTTGCGGTGCATTTTTAAAGGCAAATACTTCTTAATGCATGTGCTCCTTGTACTGTATAAAGTTCCTTCACTATGCTGCATTGATTGAATCAGTTGGCAAAAGTATTGATGAAACGTTACCCGAGTATATAATCAAACGCCTGTAACGGTGCTTGAAACTCGGACTCTTTGATAAGTGTATGTGACAGGAGTTGTTTAACAGCAGACAAATACAGCAGGTGGAGGCTGAAAAACTCCACCACGATGACATCTTAGCTTACTGAAGACAACTGCTACAACTGCTCCATGTCTCACTGCTGGGAGACCTCTCTGCCGCTGATCTCTATATCCTGAGAGCAAGGGAGCGGGAAAAGGCCACAGGGCGAGCACAACTATCCCATTTCGCTAACGCTTGACTACCTTGCACATACTCTGACCAGGTCACAAATGGCTCTCAGCAGCCACGCTCTGCATTCCTACAACTGCATCATACAATAGTTATATATAAAGACATTTATATCCTCATACAACTAGCCATAAATTAAAAGAAATGCATGTTACAATTCTCCCTGGGAAGCCAAAATGTCTGCTGATACGAGATGAAAAGCAGAGATTATCAAAAGATGATTAAAATACTTCAATAATGATGATAATATAAATGGAGAATATGAAGATGACATAACAGTATGAACATTAGGTGGTCATGATGCTAACAATGGGAGAATGCAAAGCTAACAAGGAAATATCTAAGCTAAGTCTGAATGGTAAATTAATGATATACTGAGAGGAGTCCACCTGGAATTCAGTATTAATTAATAAATGCAATGTAATTAATGTGCACACAGAAAGAGGATGGTAATTAGATCAGTTACTAATATGATGGATTTAGAAGAAATAACTATAAATTCGGTGACAGAGAAGAGCAGTGAAAATAAAAGTGTAAATATGATTGTATGGTTGATAAAAAATATTGATACATTATAATGATAAGTAATAAAACTGTATTGATAAAACAATAGACAAGTAGGATCTTTAATGTCGTAGTGAAGAAGTAAGGTCTAATAATAACTTGACAATAAGGAACACAATGTTTTCACAATATAATGAGTCTTCTCCAGCTTTTCAAATGGTAACAAACTTTCCTGGCTCTTCAGGAATGATCAATGCATCATTTAAAGTAACTGCAGTGAATGTTAAGTACTTTCACATCTGAACAAAAACAACACTGCACAGGTAGAGGTGTGGTTGGCTGAGGTGTTGACAGAGGTGACTGGGCTGTGGGTATTAACGCTGTTATGTACCCAGTTAAATCGCCTCAAATCCAGGATGAGGCTGGATATTTTTCACAACACTTCCATATAAAATAGATTGAGCTGTTTTTCCTGGTACAAATTGTTATGTCTCAGCGGTGATTTGGTGGATTTTTATTTATTTTTACTGCGTTTGGCACAGCAATAAACAAGGGCCGCTGAGATCAGGAATCATAATAGAGTGAATGCAATAGGAGGATGCGCAAAATGAGTTCTCAAGGAAGACTGATGAAAGAAATGAGACATATAAACATTCATAAAGTCAGAACTCTTTAGGTACTGAATCAAGCCCAACTGAGGAGAAGTAATATTTACATCATCATGGGGAAAATAGAAGAGATATCTATTGCCACTAAGATTTCAAAATTATGAAAATGAATGGCATAATGTTGGAGTGCTGGGTTTGTAGAAAGTGAATTTGACTTGATGGGACGATTGTCTTGAGCAATGTAAGGACCAGAAGCTTTGAGTAACTTGGCAGGAACGTTTGGGCAAGTAACACTAACAAATGACGGTTTACGAAAATAGAAGCAGTGCACATGGCTCAAATGAGTTTGGAAAACGCGTAAGTTTGGAGCATGTATGAAGAAACATGCAGAAGAAATTGTTTTGACTAAAAGGTTAAAGACTAGAGCAGTCTCACAGGGAGCAGCTGTGATAGGGAGGACACTAAAGAGAAATGCAGAACATAGACGAAGGAACTGTGCAACTGACGAACAAGAACGTCAGACATCGAACGGATCAAAGGCAATGGATATGTGGTTGTGAGACCAAAGAAAAAATTCAAAGCACACAGATGCAGTGTATAGGCTACCAATGAAATGCAGTAAAAGGGAATTAGTTGGATAAGGTCAAAGGTGACTGAGGGACAATCATTTACATGGATCGTGATGGTCGTGGAAAGGAAGGTGGCTTTTGGTACAGGTTAGTTCAATTCTGAATTTGAGAGAGGGAAACTATATTCAAGGCAGAAGTTTGTGTGAGCTCATTCCAAAGCTAAACTATGATCTGACATTGGAACAAGGCCTAGAGTAACATGACCACTGACAGCATCTACTGATAAGTGAACAAAATCCTTGGTTTGCAATATTAATGGCTGGAGAGACAGACACAATGAATGAGTCAATGTGAAAGGTGATGTACAGTATTTCTGTGACAATATTAAGTTTCTGATCCAGTTTCACTAAGACAACCGGAAACTTGTTCAGCTGTGTACCCATTTCATTCATATGTGTGACAATTTTTTTTCCTAGCAATTTACGATGAACGTTCAGCAGCCTATCCTGTACCTCCAGTGCCGAAGCAAATGTTTCTATCTGTTCATGATATGCTGGCAAATAATTTGATGTTGCTAGGCTAATAACACCAACAAGAACATTACCACCGAAAAAATAATAAAATTGCTTTACATGTGATCTTCCAACTGGGGCATTGTGAGGCAGTTAATCATTTAAACTAGCAAACAGTTTTTCAATCAAAACAAATTTCCACTGAACTGGTTTGAAAACAGGGGTACCCAGAAAGATCTGTTGACATGTTTGTCGACCAAAGACGCGAGTAAGGATCGCGTGGTTACTTTTGAGTAGCAAAGTTTGTATGTTCTTGGGTGAGCGTCCTCAAGCTCTGAAGATTATATCGGAGAGAGGACATCGAACCTCCACTAATATTACTTCCCCCCCCGGGCCTTCACCAATGCCTCTGGTTGGAGGACCCCACCTCTGTCCCCATCACCCACAGATGAACCAAACATGGCAAGTGCCAACAAGGCTGTCCACACAGTCCACAGCATCTTGCCTCTAAAACGAATCCGGATGAATGTTCAGATCGGCTAAATGGTCCTGATAGGTGGAGGAAGAAACACACGAAACAGTGGGGCGGGTTGCTGAGCGAAGCTCTTTCTGTTCTCATTAACAAGGTGATGAGAAGTAGAAAGCTTGGGAGGAGTAGCATGAGGTCCTATTGAAAGAGGAAAAGCTATGAAATATGAATTCCTTTTCTAACTCTCCTCTCATTCGAATTTCCTGGAAGTTCCCCTATGATCATCAGCGTGGACCCATTTACCTTTATGTACTGGTGTATTCTCTTGAAGTCTGACAATAACCACCAAGAATATCAAGGGAAGTAAGAAACAACGTTATCCCTGCCGTGTGAAACCAGTAAATCTGTCATGACTGGCAATGGGAATCAATTGGGTACAGCGACAATGTTTACTTTATGGTAGTCAACTACGGCTTTGAACTCATCTCTAATCCTTGGGACGTGGAAGAGTGGACTATTTCACGGACTGTTGGAGTGCTCAGTGACGTCTTGTTCATGCACATCCCAACCTCTGTAATCGGCCACTGCACGTAGGCTATGTGGTAGTCTGTATGCTTAGTACCGGGAACCAATGCAGTGGTGTGTTTTAAAAGATTCGTCATTCCCATAGGTTCAACAGGTAGGCCAACAACATCTCTATACGTCTGAAAAATATCAAGTAATTGTGATTTATGTTCAAGGAATTGACAAGCATTTACATCAAAAGCAATGTCACCTGAATGAGTCGTAGGAGAATTTGTAGTTTTCAATGGCAAATTCACCACGTGCATCATCATCATCATAATCCTCAGCAGTTACAGACTATAGTATATCTGAGCACATCATAATGGCCGATGGGTACACCAGTAGACCGCCTATCTTTACATCGCATATAAAAATCAGGGGAGCATTGGTAACATTTATTAGGTGAAGATAAGACAAACCATCCTGTAGCACCAAACACAAGGCTGTCTCATAAGTTAAACCATTCACACAACACGTCACAGGTACAGTTAAAACATCACTCCTCCTTTCGTACCTACAGCAGAAACAGAGGCACTCGTGAATTAGTGCAGGAACTAAACCGTGCACAGCTTTATAACTGCTCTTTTCATCTCTGCATGTTACAAAATATCATCCAGAATCTTTGAGGCAGTTAAGTAATATGTGGATGAGTCAGCCGCTGTGTTACTGCTAAAGGAGGCCTCATTTGATACTCTAACTACATTCTCTGCGTTAGTGTCTACCGGTAGGTGTGGAGCAGGAGTTACTGCAGACTGTGTTACCGAATTTTCCTGTGAGTGGACAGGGCTTTGGTAATCCATGCCTGATACGTGGGACCCAATTACATTAATACTACCACAAGCAGGAATCAGTTAAACAGATTATTGAGTCATGGTGTCATTACTAATCAAAGCATATGCAGAATACCAAAGCTTGTTTGTGACATAGAACTGAGCTGCAGAGGAATTTACTAATTCATCAAGTTGCACTTCGAGAGTTACTTTGTTCTTCTTATAAAATTCTGGTCCGTCAGCACCACAAAGCTGAACATCAGGTTGCTCAAGAATCCAAACCCACCTGATCTTCTTCTAATAATATAAGGGAATTTTCAGATATTAAGTTCACAACAGACCCAGAAACCATAAAAATGATGTAAGAGCTCCTTCACGATTACCTAAGACAATTACACCTCAGTAGGACTGAGAACCAACCTGGCGTAAGGGGAGCTCATTATTTTGTGTCGTTTAGTAGGATTCCGTTAGTTTTGATGCAGGGCTTCCTCCGACTGTTTATTGGCAAGAGCACGACGTGCACCGGTAGAATGATGACGACTCTTGTGGTAAGTGCAGTACGTGCTACTGCATGACTGCCAAGGTGAGTCGCTATTGTACACCCAACAGGGTGACCATGAAGGTGATTTGTCATGTTTGTAACTGCGTTCATCTTCAAGTCTCTTATAACAGTGAATTGAACAATGTCTTGAACACCTACAATACCAACAAACTGTCCAGTCCTGGCACGACCATGAGAGGATCTATCTTATGGTGCAGGTGTTATGCGTGACGTAGACAGTGAACTTGGTAATGCGTGAGAGTTTTGTTTGTTGAGTGGGCATGAAGCGTGTCCTTGACGTTGAGACTGATAAGCAGACGTGGGAGCAGCACCTGGGTGAACCGCACGGACAGGCTGTGAAGGTAAGATTCCAAGTTTCTCTTCTATCTCTGTAGCTCACAGGGGTAAGCCATAACCTAGAGAAAACTGAATCTCTAACGCAGTGTCCAATTCTTCCTTGGTAAGGTGATTTAAAAACCTAGACTCCTGAACAAAAATGCCACATCATCTAAAGGTACATTGGTTTTACCCATAGCATCAATTTCCGTCCCCAGAGTGTTTTAAAGTACTTCAGTAAGCTGTAGGTCTCTGACAATGGACTATCAGACCTATTCCCAGAGCTGAGAAAAGCAAATGAATTAAGAAAAATACTAAATCAAACACTCCCTCACTGGGCGGACAGTAAGCTGAGACTCCACTGGCATGCAGTCAACACAACAACCTAAGCAGACACCGAAGCAGAAGCCGTGTGGTGGTGGGTCCTTTCAGAGTTCCCACCAGACTCTCAGCAGGGCTCCTCCAGCAACCTCCCAGGGGCCCCCCTGAGTGGAAACCCTCTACTGGAAGGACACCCCTCGCAGGGACTGTCGTGCCTCCCTACCGTCTAGTGTGAAGCTGCTGGAAGGGTCGTTGCAGGGACACACCACCCTGGGAGTGCCTGAAGAGATGGGTAGGCAATAGGGATGAAAATATTGCCTCTTTGAGAAGAAGAATGACTCCCTGAAAGATACATGTGGCAGTGGCCACAGCTGCTGCTTCCAATAGCGTATTATTCTCTGGAGGGGTGTACATATCCTGCCGCATATTTTGCAACAGTCTGTTGATACTCATCAGACAACTTGATTTAGTGTGGTGCAAAAGAACTATAGAAATTTGACACAGTATTCACCAGCTATGGAAAACTTATCCAGAAATTTAGATCTTACAAGAGAGCCTACGCTTAAGCTTTCCCTGTCTAGTCTGCCTCTGAGGTATGCAATCTTACAGTACTACGATCTGTTGTTAGCCTTTTGTTTGTAATTTCAGATTGAAATTCTTTAATGAAATCATAAACAATAATAGCAGGATCCATACCCATGAATTTTGGGGGTGATGTACCTTTTAAGATAATGATTAAAGGAACAGAGTCAATATCACGCTGAGTAGCCATGGTGAGAAGTAGAATTAACAGGGATTGGAGTGGTGTTAAAAGAACTACAGTTGCAACACAAGTATTGGGAGTGGTAGGAGGGGATGGTGAAATTGAATATCTGTCAAAGGGTAAAAGAGAAATGTGTGAACCACTGGGGGTAGGAAATGAACAATCTACACTGGAAAATTAGTTGAAGCAACACAGATAGCCGTTTGATCTGCAGCAAAAGTTTGTGAATCTAGGTGATGGAACAATTTCTCAAACAAGTAAGATTATCATGAGAATGCTCAACCCCTGTGGAACCTGAATCTGTTTCATTTCTGGACGAAGGTGTATCGTCAGCTTTAGGTAATAAACTTTTTAAAGCAAGGAAATTCATGAAAAAATAAGTTGGGAGAAATAGGCGCAATTAAAATATGAAATCAAATACGTACAAGGGAAGGGAAATTTTTCTTATCAAAAATGAATTATGTACAAAACATTTAACTATGGTTCTATTTATATTCTGACTATTTACAAGTGAAGAGCTTATATGGATGGGTAGGTAAGAACAAGATAATTGGGAGCATGGGCAATGATATGGGATAGTTGTTTTAAGTACAGTTATACACTAAATTGCGTTAACACACCATTATAAAGAATCGACGAGGTCCGGTGATAAAATACTCTGGTGGTGGATAACATTAACTTTTGCACTGAACAGTTTTCATTCATCACCAAATCTTATAGAAGACAGTACTTTCCCATTTCATGAGAACTGTAGTGCAAGGAATTTAGGGGCGAGTTGGTGGGTAAGTACGTCCACAAGTTACTCTGACGGGAAGATGGCATATACACCGGCGCCATAACAGCTGTCTGACCCAGGAGCATTATGGTGTCCTCAGGGAGAAACTGTGCTGAGATGGTAACACACACTCACGCCGTCTTGCTCACACATGCCCAAGACTATGATTCACCACTGGTCCCCTGTGTGAAGAAATGGGAGCGTGTAACTAAGGTTGTAGGCAAGAGGCTAGCAAGCAGAACGGCGCAGGTTGAGCGGTGCAGGTTGTGCGGTGCAGGCTGTCGGTGCAGGCTGTCGGTGCAGGCTGTTGGTGCAGAGAGCAAGGTTAACGTCACAACCCCGTCACTTTACACATCATAAGGAACGACCACTGTTTTTGGGTGAGACGGGCTGGGAGGGTAATTGCGATAAACAGGCGAATGTGCCAAAGAAAAAAAAACGAAAAATAATCTGCACTAGATTTGTGATGGAGACTCTCAGAAGATAGTCCCAGAAGACATTCGCTGCAGGGCGTAATAGTAGTGGAATAGCAAAAGTAGTAAGCTTATCAGAATGCAGGAAGAAAAGGCTGTTTTTTCATTGCTGCCACCAGTTATATAACAATGCTTGTGTCTAGGACTTCGGGACAAGAGCGTGTGACAGAAGCTGTATTACAGCAGACAAACACAGCACATGTACGTTGACAAGCTCTGCCACGATGACTTCTCACATTATTGAAGACAACTGCAACTGCTACACGTCCCACTGACTGGGCGACCTCTCTGCTACAGATCTCTATATCCTAAGAGCAAGAGCGTGACAGAAGGCCAAGGGGTGAACACGGCCTGGTCACGTTTCGCTAACGTTTGATTTGCTTGCAAATACTCTGATCTGGTCACAACAGGCTCTCAGCAGCTACACTGTGCATTCCTACCATTGCATCATACAAATGCAATACATTAGGCATATACAACGTCATACACGTAGCTATACATTAAAAGATATATACGCTTCACACCTCGTCGACTGTTTTGATATGTAACGGCAGAAACATTCAGATTTTTAAATATAAGTTTTATTGAGTGTACAATACTTTTACTTTTTATGTTATTATACAAGGGTCATCTTTTGGGTTGTCCTGTGCCTTCAAGCTACCAAATCATTTCATCTCCTTTCAGACCACTATGCCGTCGTGCACTTCACATCAATTTTACCATTTCTCCTTGTCTTGCCAGTAAGCACCCATATACAATAAACCGTGTATGGTACTGGATAAGAATCAATAGCTGCATCTCGTCCTCAGCTCTCTACGAACCTACTCAACACTCCCAGGGCCTGATTAATTGGCCGGCTGAATCAGGTGACGCCTTATTTAGCTTTCTCTGGCAATCTCTGGGTGATTAAATGCAGTGAAGGAGAGCACCCATACTAGTGAAAGGTTTAATGTATGCTAAGAGTTGCCCCTTCAGCTCGAAAGTCTTTAGGGAATATAATCGTCAAACAGTAGCAAAGGAGAAAACAATAAACTGTCTCCTTATTGAAGAGAATAAAAACCCAGTTCTTCATAGCACTCTGAAAACCTGAAAGCCAAGTCGAAATCTCGCTCCCTCAAAAATAGCGACATAAAAGACGTGGATGGGAAACCTGCAACGTCATATTCCCCTCGTTAAATAATGGTCTTTACAATCTGCCAGCATTCAGGAGACCCATTAATTCCTGTCCTCGCTGCTAATGTGTCCTGGAGTCTGGTTAATGGCGAAAATACCGTGTCGACTTGAGAGAAAATGAGAAGGGAGAAAGGATGGGTAGGAAAAGAAAGGGACAGGAAAAAACTGGTGAAGAGGGAGTAGGAGAGAAAGGGATAGGGTGTAGACGATGGAAAGTTTGAGGGAGGAAAAGGAAAGAGGGGGGAGAAGAAGCTTGGAGAAAGTACTAAAAAGAGATAGGAAATGGAAGAAAGGGTAGATGGAAGAAATAAAGGGGAAGGAGTAGGAATTATGTGTGTAGGGAGAGAGAGAGAGAGAGAGAGAGAGAGAGAGAGAGAGAGAGAGAGAGAATGAAGGAATTAACAAGGGGAAAGAAGCAAGAGGTACGCAGGGGATAGGGACAGAAAAAGGGAAAGAAAGAGTAAAATGAAGATGGAATGACAGGAAGCAATGATGAAGAATGGGAAGGAGAGAGAAATGATACGTGTAAAAGAAAGAATGAGTCAGGAGGAAGAGGAGGGATGGGACTGACGAAAAGAAAGAGGAAGGGGTAAAGAAAAAAGGGAGTGAGGAATTAAGAAAGAGTGTAAGAAAAATATGATATTGGGAAGACAGGAGGATAACAGTTCCAGAAAGAATGGAAGAAATCCAATTAACAGGAATGATGAAAGACGAGGAAGAAAATAAGAGGAAAAACAAAGAGGAGAGAATAAATCTGATTAAAGAGGGAGGGAATAACCAAGGGGAATGAATAAGAGATAAGAATGAAGGATGGACGAACGACAGACGTAAAAAGAGAAGGCGAGAATAAAGGAGGTAGTGGAGCAATTAATTGAATCATCCTTAAATATACGAGAGAGATGTTTGTTGTTTGCTTATATTTTCCAGGAGAGAGAGAGAGAGAGAGAGAGAGAGAGAGA
>JAGKTI010031940.1:0-12013 GCA_018397915.1 Birgus latro
CGGTTGATCACTACTTTTATTTATAATGTCTTCCTCAAACTGCCTTTGATCTCTCCTTATCCTTGTATAATCATTTCTTGCCTGTTTATAGTTGTTATATGCCTCACTATTGTCTTCTATACTGTATCTGTTTCAAAGCAAGTCTTTTCTCTCATTCTGTGTTAAACTACTTCTTTATCTTTATTTTTGTTTTTTTGTGCTGAGGGATATAATTTTGGACTCCTGTTTCATGTAATTCACGGAATTTTCTACATACAACATGTCTTCTAAGCTCCTTTGCCCAATCTGTTTCTGTAAAATACTGAACTTCTTTAGGTCACGGCAGATGCCCTTTTTGTAGCTTAGGTTCTTTTTAATTATTTTCATTACTGCTAACTATATCACATGCAATCCTTTAGTTGAAATTAAATAATACATGGTCGATTTTGCTGAATGGAGGGTTATACATTATGCAATCGATATCATTATCCTGCCTGGTAAATGTAAAATCTAATAATGATGGCTCATCAAGTCCCCTTTATCTGGTGTTTTCCTTTACATGTTAAGAAAAACTCCTGTACAAGATCTAGCAGCTTCTGGTCCCAACAGCTTTCATAGCTTCTTACAAACCAATTTATATTTGCACTGAAATCTCCAGTTAATATAATTCTTTCATATTTCTCTTCCATTCTGTGTAGTAGGGCTCTTAAACTCTGAATTGTAATTTCTGCCAGGTCTTCATATTCGCCTTTTTCTTAAGTGTTTGTTTTGGGTGGCATGTATAAATTTGCCACAATTATTTTCCTTTCAGATGGGTCAGTCTCTAATGCAATCATTTCTATTTGTGATGGTATATCTTGTTGTATCTCTCTGACTTGTAGATTTTTCTTCTTTTAATACCACAACTCATCCTCTTTTCTTTTTTTAATTTCTGTTTCTTCTCCACATATTGTAATCCTCAAAGTTTAGGGTGTCATTTGATATCCTTGGGATTAATTTTGTTTCAGTTAGGCAAATAAGGTTCCATGTCATTGTATGGTCTTTTGACGCTAATTATTTGGATATCATTCAATCTGTGTATGAGTACATTAACTTAACCCTTTAACCCGCCGAGTCCCACCAACGTACGATGCACATCACTACTTTTTCCGTGGACAGACCCATCGACGTGCATCGTACGTCAGTCAGTTGCAAAGGCACTCGAATGCACATCTTTCAAGATTCGCAGGTGATTTTGGAGACATATGTGGGAGACCTTCCTCTACCTGCTGTCAAGCGGGGATACTGCCTGGCCCCACCTTACCCCCCCTCCCCCCACACTCGGCAATTCACCTGTTAGCAGTAACCTGGCCAGTAAAGATATGCTGCCCCACGGTCTTTCCAATTACGAAAGTCACAGTGAAAGCGATTCCTGAGGTGGAAGACAAAGAAACAAAGAAGCTAGAGGGAGAAACAAACAGAATTGATGAGGTGGTAAAGTTGTAAAGGAAGGTGCCATATACTGGGGTTTTGGGTGAGTGAACAATGCTTTTGTCGCCTACATTACTGTGTGAAAACCAATATAGACTTGCACTACACATAAATTCCTACCAAATAAATAAATAAATACATAATTTAAAGTGGCTTCAGTTAGTTGACCCTTCCATAGTTCGTTTTCTTTAGCCAGGTACCCTGAGAAAGAAGGAAAACATAAGGCAGACTGACACTTGTACCAACATTTACAACCTCAGGAGGGCGATTTCTCTAAGAATTTTCGATGTTTCTCACCAAAAGCGGATGTTTGAGCAAAAAAAAAAAAAATGAAAATCGGTTGGGTTCTGAGGGTGTGCTGGGTAAAAAATCGGTCGAGACTGGACGGGTTAAAGGGCATTCAAAGGAACACTGGAGATACCAAAAAACCCTCTTAACATGTTAAAATAATGTGTTTCTAAGACATTTTTGCTCCTGAAAATTTTTCATTTGGAGCATCATTTGCTTCCAAAGTTGCATCAATAAAGTATCCCATGCTGGCTACTCACCCGAGTTACATGGAACCATAGTTATCCTGTTCAGGCTTCTTTGCCTGTTCTATGTGGAGCCATATAAATCCCGACCTGGCATCTTTGCCCGATACTGTACATAAAAAAAACACACACATTTTTTGTCTTTCAAATTTATTCATTATGGACTCCAATGACATTGATTTTATCAAATAGAGTTTGTATGAAATAAAACCCTCTAGAATTTCATTGTTATTTGTATTAAAAATTACAAAGGCCATTTCTGGAGGCACTCTCTTTGACTTGACTAAACGAAGGACGACCTCAGGAGGTGCGTGGAGACTGACTGGGCAAGGGCCTGTCCTCAGCAGGTGGTGTGTGGATGGGTTTGAAGCAGTTGCGTGTGTCCAGCAAGCAGAGAGCCACTTAGCAAACATCACACATCCACTCTGAGCAGTGAATGTCATTCTTCTTGGAGCAGTACTTGCAGGTCTGCTGACTGGACACAAAGGTGTGCATGTGCAACCCCATTGTATCGAACTGCTGCTGTACGGGTGGAAGTGGTGACTTTTGACCCCTGCGTGACAATGATATGGTCCTGCTCTCTGTTGACAGCCTGGTGACCCTTGGCACCATCGATTTCTGACACCTGGCGAAGCGGCTGATGTATGGCAGAAGTTCTTCAATGGCATAGGTTTGTCTCCAAGAGCCTTGCAGTCTCTCTTGTATAGCAACCAGGCATTACAGATGCAGAGGTCCAAGGCATACCCAAATAGCTTAATGTACCACCTCCTGGCCCTCATAGGAGTCTTGTACAGATGGGTCAGCATGTCAGACTTGTCAATGCCCCCCATCTTCCCATTGTATTCCTTGATCACACTGGGACAGGGGATGTCTACCATTTTCTTGGGACTGTTTGTCATACCTTTTCACAGACTTGACTGGCTGGAACCCTGCATCAGAAAAGAGAACAGTGACCCTCTTGTTGTCCTTCCAACACAGGGGCAAGAATGCCATTGGTGAAGCAGTAATCATGTTTCCCTCTTGGCACATCTTTCTTGTCCATTTCCTTGGTTGACATCAGTGGTTATTCCCAATCCTGTTGCACTTTGCTGTGCTGACATATCAGCAGCCATAATGCTCCTTTATGTACTCCACTAGACTGATACTGGTAAAGTAATTGTCAACATAGATGGCGTCTGTCTGGAGTGCTTCAGGGTCTTCACCAGAGTTAATGACTATCTTGCTGCTCACCTGGAACTCTGACTCATTCGTGCTCATTTCTACTGGGTGGCTGCTGAAGGTGGTCTCCCCTTGAAACATGAGTATGTCATGAATGAAGCCATCAATGCTTGCTTGGCAGAATAACATGTAACCCCACTTGTCAGGCTTTGTCTTGATGTCTTGTTGCAGGTTCCTAGCCCTCGTCCCCATGTATGCCACCATCATCTCATCCACTGACTGTGCTGGGATAGCCTTGACCTGAAGGAACTGCCTGATAAGGGAGGAGAAGATGGGCTGTATCTTGTAAAACCTGTCCATCGAAGTCCGCATGTGCTCATTGTTGTTGAAGTGTAAGAGGGACCTGATTTGCCAGAAACGTTTGGAGGACATCACATCGGCCACCAGTGGAGCTCTGGTCATCGTACCCCAATAGTCCTCGATGCCAGGCATGTGGACTATGCCCAAGTAAATGATGATCCCCATGAATGTCAGGAGCTCGTGCTTGTCAATGGAAAAGGTGGTGTTGACATCCCTCTGCAGGGCATAGAGGTTGGTCTGATAGATTATGTCCTCCAGCAGGGTCATGATGAACATGTCCTGGAAGTACTCAAACAGTGAACGGAGGCAGTCAGGCACTGGGTGGTTGTACTGTGGCAGAGGTAGGTAGGTAGGTGATGTCATTCATTTCCCAAGAGCATTCAGGGACAGAGTGCCTGGTGATCCTGGCCCTCTTGCAAGGTCGGGGTTCTGGATCATCGGTCTCCTCTTCATCCTCGCCCTCATGTGGCATATCCTGAGCTCGCACCCGAGTCACAGAACCTACAGAGAGATGACAAGGTAAGCAAAGAAAGGTAAGTAAATGTAAAGTAAGAATAATATAGTAAGTAAATACAGGTACGTAAAAACATGTAAAGTAAGTATAGATAAGGCAAGTATGGCAAAAGAAGACAATAGGTAAGGTTACTGTAGGTAAATTAGGTAAAGAAAGAAAGCACAGGTAAGTAAAATTAAAGTAAAGGTACAGTGCCTTTAATTAAATGACATAATTTTAATGCCCACCAATACAACATGAGTCCATTTAACCAGTCCCTTTAATTAAATGGCTTACAAATTAAATCTCCAGTAAAACATAACAGCAGTCCCTTTAAAATGCCCAAACAAACGATCATTCCCTTTCATAATTTAATTGGCCACCAAAACGAAAAACTAGACCCTTTACCCTCTTCTTTTACTTAAACAACATAACACTTGCTGTACTAACCTGAAGCCACAGGTGTGATGTCATCATCAGGAATGTTGAGGAGAAAGTCTGGGTCAAGGAGGTCATCATCAATGGTGTCATCTACAGTACCATCCTCCAACTCGATGTCACTATCTCCACTGGTCGGAGGAGCCACCCACTTAGACCTAGCGGTCCTCTGGTGGTAGAACTTGGCAGCCACAAGATGAAAAGAACTTAGTTATGGTCATCTTCATCAATTACACCATCATATATGCACCATAACTATCACTATATTCACTTAAATTGCAGATTCGTGTTGAAAAATGCACTAAAAGTCATTATATTCATCATAATGAAACATGAACATCATAATATCCCTACATATCACCATCACCAAATATCACCATCACCAATTCATCATAAAGTTCATCATATTTATTCCCATAGCAGGCAACACATACCATCCCGGATAACTATGGTTCCCCGTAGCCCGGTCCTAACCTGCTCGGGATATACAGCACGTGGTGTAATCATTTTCACATATATCCCTTTGCACCACACATTTTTCACACATATCACAATGAAGCACATTTATTTGGCTATGTTATGTCAAGTTTCCATGAACCTACCTCCATAAATTTGGGTGTGGGGGGGGGACGAAACCGATAGTAACTTCACGCAGAACTTCCTGTTTTGGGCGCCGCGAGTAGATTGACTCGGTTCCCGCTTCATACTCCCGCCATCGCGAGGGCTGGCGAGCTCTGATTGGCTGAGAATAGAGCCGAGGAGTGCTGCTATTGGTTAGAGTCAACCCATGCCACATACGTCATCAGAGAATGACGTAATGCTAGCGTGAAAACAGGTGTTTAAGTATCCAGTAGTGGCTACATGCTCGCTGAAGGGTTCATGTTGTTACATATTTCACATTAATTTTGAGTCTACTACCTTCCTTTTTCTTAGTTCCTGTTGGTTATGTACCATTTTCTTTTTTTGTTTAATTCACAACTTTGTAAAAAAAAAAAAAATGTTCTTCTCTTCCTCTGATCTTTCCTCAATTTTTTTTGCTTCTCCCTTCTTTTCCTTTAGTGATCCCCATTCCTCCTGAGTTAGGCATCTTTTTATCCATACTTTTTTAATTTCTCTTTTATCATGAGTTTGTTAGCATTTTTTTTTTTTATTACACAGTGTTCACACTTCGGAAGGTTACTCTTATCGGCCCTGACTTATTTTTCTTTTATTTCCCTAGCCATTTGTGTTCCTCTATATCTTTATCGCAGATATCATTTGATACTTCCTTCAGTATGTTCAGTATATTTAGCATGTCCTTTTTGTCTCTCAAGATTCAGTTTCTTATTTCTTCTTCATTTACACCAGTGACTACCAGAGATCTGTTGAGATCTGCTGATTCTTTGACCAGTTTTTGGTTTTTTTAATGATGTCTCTCACTTCCTTATGAATGCTTTTTTCTTTGACTTTTGTTTCTAAGTCTTTCCTTACTTTCACCATTTCAGCATACGTAGTTTGTACTTCATCTTTGCAATTTCTCATCATTTCGTTCACCTGTGGTATCTTCTCTTCAGTATCACTGTTTTGGTCTATTAGACTGCTTGCTTGCCTAATTGTTTCTGTATCATTTCTGAACTCCTCCATAATACTCTCATGGTTGGCAACTGTACTCGCTATTTCACTAGTCTTCTCTCTAAGTGAAACTACCTCAACTGACATTTCATCTATTGTTGTGTCTTTTTAGTTTAAGTCCCTTACTAATTTTTCATTTTCTTCCTTCTGTATGCATAATTCCTTCTTAATTTCATCTGTTTTCTTTAGAAAAGTTTTCTCCAGTTTATTCACTTTCTCTGTTAATTTATTATATGTTTCCATTTCAACCAGTTCTGGGTAGAAATCATCATTCTGTTTTTTACCTTTATCCCTTCTCTTAACTCCTTCCATTTTCACTTTATTAAGGATGGTGCTCATCTTGCAGAAAGATGATTCTTTCTTAGATAACTTTTACTTACAAATTTGCATCTCTCTGCTTCCCGCCTGGTGATAATGACGACACCCAGTTGTTGTTTACGTTTTATCAGCGAATTCCTTTGAAAACACTGACTTGGATGCACTGACTTATTTGGACAACATTTTTTTTCTTTTGCTTATGCTTTCTTTACTGTATTAGAGCATCACCTAATCTAGCCTAGTAAAGAGCTTGACTCATATAAAGATACTATTAGGTGTGGCTACTAGTGGCCACCAATGGCCAGTATTATCAGAGCGACCTTATACACGTCCTCTCTCTCGTCGTTGTCGTGTGTGTGTGTGTGTGTGAGAGAGAGAGAGAGAGGGAGGGGAGGGAAGTCATGTCTTTGGCAGCATCCACTGTGACTAAACAGCCAGAAACAGATGCCCAACTGCTTACCCCTGACAGGGAGGGGTTTAGAAAATGTAACAGAAACATTTCCTACTCCACACCACCTGAGCAGATAATTGCGTCTGTCAAGACATCCTACATTGCTGTCGAAGAAACAAAAGAATCTATCCGAGTCTTACTACCTGGAATATACGAACCTTGCTTGATACTGACCAAGACACGACCACGCTGTATAACTGCCCTCATTGTAAAGCTATAAATTGAAATTGCTGCCTTGTTTGAGACTGCCTCTCAGGAGGGGGAAACCTAATAGAGGCAGAAGGGTATACTTATTTCTGGAGGGGATACCAAGGCAGTGTAAAAAGAAACCATAGTATTGGCTTTGCTCTCCGATGCAATCTACAACAGCAGATCCAAGAAGCACCTATGGGTAGGCTACCTCAGAGATCCACAGCGCTATTACAGGCAGGATTTCTCAATCCCAACATTGTGACCCCAAAAAACAATGCAACACTCCTAGATGTAGAGTGGTTGAACATTAAGATACTGCTTCAAAAGCACCACAGAAGAATCCCTAGACTTTTCCACTCGCTTCAATAGAGTGGTTTGATGAAAATACTGAGGGCATACATGGCCTTCTTTCAGTGAAGAATAGAACATATAACTGGTTGGCTTATCCTAGCTCCTTAACCCTAAAAACTGAATTCCAGAATCTTAGAAGTAAAATCCAAAGAAAACTGCATGACACTGAGTGCAAGTGGCAGTCTGAGCAAACAAAAGAGCTGCAAAGACTGGCTGATATTAATAACCAACATAATTATGTTCTACAAGTTCAAAAGAACCATGTATGGGCCAACCAAACACAATATAAACCCTGTTTGATCAGCTGAAGGAAAGCTCCTAAAATACAAGCAAGCCATCCTAGAAAGATGGGCACACCACTTCAATACCTTTCTGAATCGAAGAAACCCAGTGGAGCACAATATCCATGGTAACATCCCAAATGCTCCTCAAGCAGCAGATATCGATATCCCACCTACATTTGTAGAAACTGTTCAGGCCATCCGATCTCTAAAGAATAATAATAACCCCGGCCCTAATGGCATACCATCTGAACTATTCAAAGAGGGTGACCCATCACTTCACCAATATCTCCATGATCTCATACTGATTATCTGGAACCTGGAACAAATTCTGTCTGGATGGCTTACCCGTGATACCGTTACCATCTACAGGAAGGAAGGGGACCGTTCAAATTGTGACAACAGCACAGGTATCTCCCTCCTTGTGAATGCTAAAAAAGTACTAGCCAAGATAATGTTATCCAGGCTGACAAAACGTTTGACTTACTAAAACACAATGTGGATTTCGGAAGGAACGAAGTGCCTGTGAAATGATCTTTGTTGCCCAATAGATACAAGAGAAATGCCCCGGGCAGAAGCTTAACTTACATATTTCTTTCATCAATCTTCTAAAAGCATGTGACATTGTCAATAAAGAACTTTTATAGAATGCTCTACACTACAACACGAATCCCCGTGTGTCCATAGGTAGGAACAAATCCGAACCCTTCTAAATGGACTTGGCATAAAGCAAGAATGTGTCCTGAATCCTGTCATTTTCAACATCTATCTTACTGCAGTCACCCTTTTAAGTCCCAAGCTAACGAACGCTGATGATGGAATAAGAATCCAGTTTCACCTAGATGGTAACTTTTTTTTTATCTCAGACGTCATCATGCACAATCAAAGGCTGAAATATCACATTTCCTAGAGCTAGAAAACTTTGATGACTGTGGTGTCCTTACATGTACCCCAGAAGCCCTACAATAGAGCTTCATCGTTGTCTCCAATATATATCACGCAATGGAGCTCCAAATAAATGTCAATAAAACAGAACACTAACTTGAGAATTACTGAGACAAAGGTATCAGTATATATGACTGTATGCCTTTGCACCCTCTTATACAGTGCTGAATCCTGGACTACCTGCCAGCAACACATCAAACAGCTTGAGTCAATTCACATCCGATGCTTGCAGCACATCCTAGGACTCACATGGGAAGATAAACTCCTTCGCTCACAAATTCTCCAGTGAGTGAGGTCAACCAGCATAAAAATCTTGCTGGCTAAAATGTAGCTGAGATGGGTCAGACACGTGTTCTGTATGACTGAGCATCGCCTTCCCTGCCTGATTCTGTACAGCCAACTCCCTGGAGTTGGCCACAACCCAGGAGAACGGAAGAGGAAATACTTGTATAATGATCGTATAAGGACAACTCCGAAGAAATGCAACATCATATCAAAAGATCTTGAAACCAACACAACGAGCAGTGAACAATGGCGAGCCCTCTGCAGCAAAGGAACCATTCATCTTGAAGAAGGGTGGAACCTGGCCAGAGAAGAGTGTACACAATGGGGTTGAAACCAAAACAGAGTTACCCCAGCAAACCTGGGCTTGACACGCCGACTGTATGGCAAAATTTGAGGATCCAGGATTGATCTGCACAGTCACACACATTGGCATCAATACAGTGAGAACAAGAGTCCCCCCAAGGGGAAAATCACACCATCCGTAAGCCAATACACATCTAGTGCGGCTCGGAATATAACCTTGACCTGTACCTACTTTCACCAATTTCGAACTCATAGGAGCTTTTCATCCCACTACACACCTGTAAAATTTTGTAAATGATATTTAGAGCGGTTGTGAAGTTATCTTGGTAACAGACACACAGCCCTTGACCAAATTTCACTAATATTTGAACTCATAGGAGATTCTCATCCCTAATACACACCTGTAAAAATTTGTGATGTTATCTTGAATGGTTGCACCCAACACACACCGCACACATAACATAAACATTCTCCAACTAAACATAGATGGCATAAACACAAAAAAACAAGAACTCACACAATTCATCAAACAACACAACATACATATTGCCATCTTACAAGAAACAAAACTACTCACAACACAAAAAACACCTACATTTCATAATTTCACCACCATCAGACAGGACCGGGCCCACGGTGGTGGCGGTGGACTCATCACCCTGGTACACAAATCCGTAAACTTTTCAGATACCATGGCACTACGACAGAAATACAATCAATTAAAATAAGCACTGGTTACACATCACACACGACAATCGCCAACATATACATTCCCCCCCAAGCATCCCCCACAGTACCACACAATTACTCTCCACAAATACACCACATCACTAACATACCCAACATCATCCTGGGTGGTTATTTCAACGCCAAGGCGTCGGCCTGGTATGTCAACAACCCTGACACAGACAGAGGGACTACAAACCCAGACAGATCACCTTTCCATACTCAATCATCCTAATCTTCATACCCATACCCCACACCAAGCCCTCTTCCTCCCATCATCCCCAGACATCACCTTCTGTTCCCCAAACCTAGCCCCCACAACTTCCTGTAGAGTGGTCAGAGCCCTTGGCTCTGACCACCTCCCAGTCATCATCACTACCAAAACCAGAATCACCCCAGCTGGACACAGACCCATTTACACTAATTATAAGAAAGGCAACTGGGAGGCCTTCCGGGAGGCGGTGGCCGGATCGGTAAAGAGTTGGGCTGCAGTCCTAATGGACCCAGGTTCGAATCCCCAATGGGGCAGGGAACAGTTTAAGGATTTGAATTTCTTGAAAAGCAGACTTTACTGATCTACCAGACGACCCGCCGACATGTCGTAAAAGTACCCCCGCTAATACCAATACACCAGTCCTGTATGAGACAGCCCTAGCATGTATTCAATATGGACGGTGGGTGTTAGCGCCGAATTGGTGACATGTGGAGGTGTATGGATGTAGGAGGACTACTGGGCCTTGATAACGGGCACTATGCCCAGAGTTGGTCACATAAAAAAAAAAAATGAAACAGAACAACACTTTGAAACTTTAAACAGTACATCCATCACAAACATCAACACCTCTGTGCACACTTTCAGTACAATTATATAAAACGCAGACAAAAGACACATCCCCAGAGGCAACAGAAAAAGACACAACCCCATTTTCACACCAGAAATTCAAGGCCTCATCAGACAACGGGACACTACGACACTCCCGAACACCACATACGCATGACACTATACAACAAATACAAGAACTCAACACTCAAATAAACAATAAAATATCAGAACAGCAAACACTAAATTGGAATAATTATCTCCAAGCACTTGATCACAAAACAAACACCAGCAAACTCTACAAAACACTAAACAGCATCACACTCTCCAAGAGCAACACTACACAATCACACGCTGCCATCACAACAACAGACACCATTCCTTCAAACAAACAACAAGCAAACACTCTCATCAATCACTTTTCACATGTCAGCCATCTAAACCCTCATCGTGATGACCGACGTATCATCCGATGTAAGAGACAGTTCCCCACAGACCCAGACTTCGCACCTTTCACTTACAGCCAGACGAAGCACATCATCAGCAACCTCAGGCACTCATCTGCCTGTGGACCAGACAACATAAGCAACATACACCTTAAACACACTGGACCACAAGGCATACAAGCACTCACCAACATATCAAACTACAGCTACTCACACAACATAATACCCAACATCTGGAAGCATGGCATTATCATCACTATCCTCAAACCCAACAAAGACCCCACATTAACTTCCTCACACTGCCCCATCACACTCCTCTGCACCCCCTCCAAAGTCACTGAAAAACTGGTACTACAACTAGTTACACCTCACACACCCCTAGCCCCATCACAACATGGTTTAAGGCCACTACACTCCACAAACACTCTTCTTACAGACCTCACACAGAGAGTTTTTGATGGCATGAATTCAGCTAGGCCACCACATAGAACACTCCTTGTCACACTAGACATTAGTAAAGCTTTTGATTCCATCCCCTACCACAACCTCACAACAAAATGTTCAACACAAACATGCACAATAACACAAATAGATGGCTAGCAAACTACTTAGCAGGGAGATATGCACATGTAACTTTTGCTGGTCAGTCCTCGAACATCAGAAACTTCATAAATGGTGTCCCCCAAGGATCTATCTTGTCTCCTACACTCTTCAACCTAAACATGCATGACATACCCACACCCCACACACAACAAATACACATAGCTTCCTATGCAGACGACATAACACTTGCATGCACACACCAAAACGCAAACACAGCCACACAAATCCTCCAACCTTACCTCAACACACA
>JAGKTI010031941.1:1898-12013 GCA_018397915.1 Birgus latro
TTGTTGTTATTATTATTATTATTATTATTATTATTATTACACTGATCCCTTGGTAGTAATTTCAAAGACTGTAACTACTTTTTCAGACTCATTTACGTTCAGCCAAAGAGTTGCTTGATCTGTGCTGTGTCAATGGTGGTGCATTTGTGAAAGTTGGTCAGCATCTGGGATCACTGGAGTACCTGCTGCCCACAGAATATGTAGATACTATGAAGGTCCTACACTCCCGCGCCCCACCCTCACCACTATCCGACATATACCAGGTTATAGAGGAGGAACTTAAGTGTAAGGTCAGTATCCAGACTTGTGTGGCCTCCAGATAACAGCCTAATCATTCCTTGTTTAAAGTCTTGGATGTTTGTAGGATTGACAGGGATGAAGTAGGAGGGAGTTAATGTCAAGGGTGGTAGTGTAGTGCAGTTTGGAATCTTACTAATACAGTACCTCTTCCTTACCGGTTTATATCTCTTTCTGCAACGGAGAAAGCTTATTATCACTTTTTCCTTGCCGTTTTATTTTCAGTTCTGCTCTGTCGCTATATTCTTGTGTGTTATTCAGGCAATCTGTGTTGATACAAAAACATAAAAAGTGAAAAAGAGAATATTAATGGGTAGTTTGGAAAATAACTCGTTAAGGAAGAGGTGTTAGGGAGCCTTCTGACCTGATGAGAATATGAGCCCAGGTAATCCATAGTAGATATACGGTGCTAACACTATACTATTACTTTGTGTTACACATTGACTAAAACTAATGAAAATGGAGTATACATGCCGCTTGCCTCTTAATTCTAGTGCCTCAGGATTTATAGATGTTGCACAGCCATAGGAACATTTGTACTTATGCAGTACAGTACTGACTAACCATGCTTGGAAGACATATGCAGCTTACCACATTGTTTCTATAACATCAGGAATTATTAGTGGAATTTATGTAACCTGTGAAGCATTTTGTATTATATGATTTGCTGTGATAGGAATTATTTACGGAATTTATATAACCTGTGGTTTCCTGGTGTACAGGAAACCACTTACTATGCTGGGTGGTAACCATATAACCAAATTATGGCACCTGGTGGTTCAGTGGGTAATTGAGGTGCTCTCAGTCGGATTGACCCAGTGAAGGTTTATATCCATGGGGTGATTGGGGTTTATTGCTCACATAATGCCATTCAGGGATGAGTGAGGCTGGTCACTCTCATCTTAAATGTCAGGACCAACTTGCCTAGCCCCGGGCTCCTACGCTCCTCTGTGGGGCGACATAGGATTGGATAATGAATGAATATATAACCTGTGAAACATTTTGTAATTTATGATGTGCAGTAATGGGAATTTTTTCTCTTTATATATCTGGCTAGACACCATAATCCAGTAAGGGCAGTAATGGGAATTTTTTCTCTATTTATATATCTGGCTAGACACCATAATCTGGTAAGGGCTGGCTGGTTATCTTTGAGGTAGTTGTTTTATAATCCTCCACCAACCTACTTGTTGACACGTAAGGAACTCGTGGGTTGGTTATATGGTTACCACCCAACGTTGTAAATGGTTTCCTAGCTTACAGGAAACTGTTAGGCTTGTCACTCAGTGTCAAGCCACCTGAAAAGGATAGAAGAGTGATAAAAGTGACAGGAAAGATGGGAGAAAACATAATTAAAATAGCTTGTGAATCATTTTATTTTGTATATGCATTGATGACTAAACCACACTTGGAATACCTATGCAGCTTGCCTCTTTATTTCTACAGCCTCAGGAATTATTTATAGAATTTGATCCTGAACCCCTGGGAGCGGCATCACTGGCTCAGGTTCACCGGGCCAAGCTGGCGGATGGTCGGCAGGTGGCTGTCAAAGTGCAGCATCCAGCGGTCAAGGCTCACTCCTCCATTGACATGAAGGGCATGGAGGTAAGGGCTTTGTCTGGTGTCATTTGCTGTATATAGATTTTAATTTGTAGGTAGAAGTCACCCCCCCCCTTTCATCTTATTTTGTGTTATTTAGTTGCAGAGTAAAACAATACTGTGGCTTTATATAATTTTCACAGATGTTTTTCCTGACTACCGGCATACTGTAGTATTTTGTTGCAACTTGTCATGCAAAATGATCACAGTTTTAGGCCAAACTAACCCTTTGAGCCCAGTGATAGTTTTCATTTTATCTTTGCTACCTTTTTTGTAATTACATTCAACATAGGGAGAAAAATTAGGTTGTGAAGGGTTAGTGGAGATTAATGAAGACTATTTTAAACCCTGTCACTACAAATGGATTCTCCCACATTAACAAAGCCCTCTTGAGTTAGCAATAATAAATGTAACTACAGTATTGAAGTGGACGGAGTGTAGTAATATTGTATTGTATTTTCAGCTGCTGGTTGGCGCCGTCTCCCTAATATTCCCAGAGTTTAATTTTGAGTGGCTGGTGGACGAAATGAAGAAGAATTTGCCCCGTGAGCTGGACTTCACATATGAGGCTCACAATGCTGAAAAAGTGGCTGCTCAGTTTGCACACTTTCCATGGTTGAAGGTAATTATGATTCATTCTTGTACAGTATTATGTAGGTGCTGATGAGGAGCCTACATGTGGTGGCACTGTGTATCCTGGGTAGAGCAGCTGTGGCATTCACCGGGGAGCCAAGCCTCCTCATATTTACATGTACCTTGGCATGGGAAGGACCCTGGTCAGACTTAGATGAGGTGCAGTCTGTCACAAGGGGGTGTTGTATCCCTGCATTGTACATGTACTCTACTGTACCTGTAGCACGGACCCACAAAAGCATTTGCATTCCTGCAGTCGGTGGATTTGTTTGCCCAGACAGACTGGGGTTGAGCAACAGCAACAACAGTAGTACTGTATATAATTGATTTCTTCATCATCTTAACCCTTTCTGTATGGCGATGTCTTTTCTTTCCACATAATTGTAGGTACTATCAAGCAATCTAAAATTTATCACTAGAGGGACCTTTTAAACTGGAAGGGAAAGACTTAGCCATCATTAACCCTATTTCTCCTTGGAAGCTGTCACATGATGAATATGATTGTGTAGAGAAGGCAAGAGCAAACTACAAAAAGTTGGGACTTTGGAATAATAGATTTCTTCCTTGATGATCCTTGTGTACTTGATGGACTTCCTGATATTCTTCTACCCCTTCACTGGTGCTGGAGAGGATGCCTTTTTGTGGAGGCACCTGCGCAATTGTATGGCTCCTCTACCTAGTTATACGAATGTCCCTCAGTTCCCTTTCTGTCCTCCAAAAGGAGGATGGTTGAGTGTATTGGGAAGACAGCTTCAGCTAGCAGTCCACTGGGTTCACATTTTAGATGAACCTAGGGCTAAAACTACTACTGTTACCATCCATTGACTACTAGGATGCTCTGTTCATCATGTTATTTAGTAGTAGCAAGAATACTGTAATTAAAATGATGGCTGCTCTGTAAAGTTGTATACTGTAGCTATTTTGCATTACAGATCCCAGCAGTGGACTGGAACTTAACCACTGATCGTGTACTGGTGATGGAGTTCTGTGAGGGCGGGCAAGTAAATGACCGTGCCTACATGCTCAACCACAATATCAACACCAAGGAAGTCTCGGAGAAGATTGGCCACCTGTACTCTGAGATGATCTTTGTCAATGGTTATGTTCACTGTGACCCACACCCAGGGAATGTGCTGGTTCAGAAAGTTGGCAACAAGGTTCAGATTGTCTTGCTTGATCATGGACTCTACACAGTGAGTATATTTGTATAGGCAGTTATGGCTAGTTTGTATAAGCAAGTTGTGCAAGTTGGTGAAGCTAGGAAGGTGACAGGGAATTGAGCTGGTTGGATGGATAATGTTTGCAGGAGTACATGACAAGGGTATGATACTACTTGTTAACTTGATGATCGGTAGATTAACTTATCTGTAGTATAGGAGTTAAATGTGAAGTAATGATTCAGAAGTGTAGTACAGTATAATGGTAAGATCTACAAACCTTGCAGGATTTAACAAGTGATTTCCGACTGACGTATAGTAAGCTGTGGCTGAGTATTCTAAATGCGGACCTGAAGGCAATACAGACATACGGCACTCAGCTTGGTGTGGGTGAATTGTATGGCTTGTTTGCCTGTATGGTCACAGGCCGGTCCTGGAACTCCATTTCACAGGGCATTGACAAGACTAAAAGAACATCACAAGAGGTTAGTACAGTGTGGAGGATATGCAGACATTCATACATTTGTGTAACTCACAGGAAAATCAAAGACAGGACCACCAACATTTCTTCTGTTTTTTGTATCTTCAGGGTGGAATACAGATGATATATAGACAAAAGCTTAGGGGTTCTCTTGTCTTTGATTTTCCTGTGAGGTCTACAATGCATTTGCCATTGTGTGCTCATGTGATTCTGCTTTCATACATAAATTTGTTCATTTTGCATGGCAGTGTTCCCTGCTTGCATTGGTCTGATCTGTTTCCTTCAGTGATAACCCCAGGGATGGTGGCTCAGTGATTTTGATGTCAAGGCCATCTTGGGGTTGCCTGCTTAATAATTCTTGGTTGCTTAGCCTTGGCAGTATTGGGCCAAGTGTCACAGTGTGGCACACATCTTTCAGAATGAGCTTAAAATACTCTATAAATTTAAGGAATGTCTCAGACTTAGATGAGTGATTACATATTTTATTGTATTGTGGCATTTCTTTTGGTTACTCTCACTGTTGTTTTATAGTTTACTGTAGGTACTGTCAGCATAGGATTACTTTTTGCCCCATTGTTGTAACTAAATGAATTGACATGGGTGTTTTTTTTTTTTGTAGCAAGATGAGATAAAATCAGATGCAGCTAAGTACTTGCCGGAAATTGCAGAGGTGCTTAATCGTGTTCCACGCCAGATGCTGCTCATATTTAAGACCAATGACCTCCTGCGTGGTATAGAATTCTCACTCAACACTCAGGAAAGGTGAATATATATCTTCTGTATTAATATTTTTAACCCTTAGACCTTGTGAGGATTCCCAGTGTTGAGTAGGGTCTTCTTAGTGTTAGCCAGAGAATAAGATACAAGTTATCAATTCAGGTTTAAGGGTTACTGATGGTAGTTTCATAACTCATAAACCTTGGGTGGCTTCTCAGTGGCAAATAACAGTGCCTAGCATCCCCCTGAGTACATTATATATAATGGTTCTCAGCAGAGGTTTCTAAAGATGGATATATAGTAAGTGACAATGAAATACCCTGTATTTGTTTTCTTTGATATCAGATTGCAATTGCGAATGTTCTAGTGAGCACCCTGTATTCATAATCCATTGTGTTGATTATTGTTATTAAAGTGTAAAATACAATTTATAGTACATATTTCTTTTTTATTAGATTACTTGTGAGTGTCTTAGTGAATACCCTGGATTCCTAATTCAGTTTGTGATTATTGTTGAGCAGAGTAAAATACTGTATACACTGTAGTACATTTGACTTGTTTTTCTGTCAACCAACAGCATGAAATCATTCCTGACCATGTCGCGGTGCTGTGTGCGTTGTCTGTATAGCCACCAGAGGTCCCTGTGTCAGTCGGCGTTGTGTTCAGCTCGCATCACTCTTGCTGAGACCTGGACAAACTTCAAGATATCCCTGTATGCTCTCTACTTAACCTGCCTTCAAATTGCACCAACGAGATTCATCCTTAAGACATTACTGAGGAGGGAGGTGCTCACTTGAGGTTAGGAATAGTAGTATTTCATGTACAGTAGCTATTTGTCTTTATATGTTTGTGACAGTGACATTAAATACAGTTAGTCTTCATTAAAAGTTGTTTCATTGTTAAAAGTGGTAATGATGAGGTGCTGCCTTTTCTTCACTTAGCCTGCAATCTCAGGAGGATTCTTAGTGGCAAATAAAATCATCTGTCATTAGTCAGAATAAAGTAGATACATTTTCCCCAGGTTTTAGAGTTAGATAAAAAAATACTGGTAATAATCTTTAGGTCTCAAGAGGTGTCTAAGAGCAAGTACAAGTGTCTCGTTAGCCATAGAAAAATAGGACAAGTTTCCCCTCTGATATAAGGATTAATGTTACTTGTGCTTTATTCTTAAGTTGTTTAAAAGTCAAACTTGTCCCCCAGTCATTATCCAGAACATGTCTCTCTGTAACTTTCATTCTGGTAGCATTTTTTAAGACTTATGTGAGGACTGACTGTATTCATATGTTGATACTGTCTGTGTAGAGAAACTTGTATTTTGTAGAGATTATTTTAGAGGATATGTACCAGTAGCTGGTTTCAGTGATTGAAGGCATATTGTCTTCACATGCAAGATATTTTTGATGAAGGTAAGCTAGAGCAGTTTGGAAATCTCTCTCTATCAGCATTTTTCTTTCTCAGACCTCTTTTTCACCCCATCCTTAGGTGGGAAAAGAGGTCAGGATGATGGTGATAGTTTTTGTCTACCTAAAGCACCTCCCTCTTTTGAATTTGGGATGCATTTGAAAGTTGAACATATAACAATTGATTGTATGACGAATATAGCGTTGTAGTGACAGTGTAATTGAGAAAACTGATTGTATGATGTCACAGAGAACGCTTAAGTGAAGACAAAAAAAAGAACAAAGGAAGGTCTAAATTCTTGTTGATCGTATAATTGAATGATCGTACACTGAGCGATTTTTATAACGAACGAGGATGTGCGTCTACAGTTATCTTAGCTTGACGACCCAAGTTTTCGTACTTTGCAGCTTATTTTATGTATCTCAGTGACAGAAAAAGACTGCTGTGGATGTGCATGCATTTTATAGGACTTCTTCATGACTAGGTTGATACTGTATTCTAGTGATAATCTGTTATTACACGTCCTTATTCAAGGTTGAGAGATGGTAATTTTAGTCCAGTTTGAGTAAAATGGGTGCAGTATAGTGTACAGGCGTGTCTTGTTACGCGTGCATCTGTCACACGAGAAACCGAATTGAGAATGGGCAATTTAGATCCAAAGTCGGTGATGCCAGCAGGACCAGTTAACCCCGTTTTTCCCATAGTTATGTACAGTAATCCTTTGTACAAATTTTTGCAGTCCTGTTTTTCAGTCCATTATACTCTGTACAAGTTTTTGCTGCCTGAACAATCTTCCGTTAACGTATCCCACCCATAAAATGGGACCTGCCTGTTTACTGTTTTAGTATTAGTATCTTAAATCAGTAAGGGTACAGGATTTTACTACTTAATTTCTGTACTGGTAAATAGTGATATCTTTCTGAAAGATACTAAGGATGTGAAAAGAAGTACTGTAATAATAAATACATTGACTTACTACATGTGTTGTTGATGCTTGGTACCATCAGTATAACCAGGTAACATTGCTACTGGGTTGTACAGAAATCATTCAGCTCCCTTTGTGTCTCCCACAAAGAGGATGGTGGACTGCAGGAAAAAGGTAGCTTCAACCTGCAAACATTCAGATGAGACTGAGGCTGCAACAGGAAGGGTAAAGGATTTAAATAAAATACAGTACTCAGTTGACATGTGATGTCTTTGAAAGATACTAAGAGTGTGGAAAGACGAACATAAACCTGGTTCGTGTGCTGTTAATTTACGTGTGTGTGCATTTCACGTATGAGAATATAGTATCTGCTGACTCCTGATATACTCACAGCAGGTATGTGTAGATTTATATATATGTAGCATATTTGTTTGTGCAATAAGTTTCCTTTGTGCTCTGTTTTATGTAGGATTTGTCTGTTTTGAATTAAGTTCATTTATGCAGTAAGTTCTTTTCTTTGTTATGTGTTATGTGTGTAGTTCCTTTTGTTTTTATTTCATTTGTACAATCAATTTTTATTTGTTTGTGTTTTGTGTATAGTCTGTCTTGTGTTTTCTTGAGTGTGCTGTTATTAGTTTGTTTGCAGATGTACAGATTCACTCTTAGTCAGTACAGTACACACAGATTTATTTGTTCTGTGTTTTTATGTATACTGTTGTTCATTTGTTTGTGTATATTTTTTTCCCATGTCATTATTTTATTTATCAGATTTGTATATTCAGTCAACCACAATTACTGCTAAATGTTATTATTTTTAGTATTATTATTTTAAGTAATGGTGTTGGTGGCATTAGTAAAAAAAAAAGAGAGAGAGAGAGAGAGAGAGAGAAGGGGGGGAAAGAGTAGTTATTATGCAAGATATTAAAATTACTATGGTTGTTGCAAGTTTATTGGCTTTATTGTATATTGTGAAAGTAGTATTTAAACAGCCGGTTCCTCAATACATTCCCTAATTTTGAGAAGTCCTCCCCAAATTGAATAATAAAGTAATCTGGTGGTATTAATAGTGTCTGTTCCTTTCATCACCATTTTTTGTACACATCTGGGTCATCGTTAGTCATATTCCATTTGCCGTGTGGTTTGAGGAGATCCACGTTTTCCCGTATCAGGATCATCATCATCGTCATTGTCATTGTCATCATCATTATCGTCATCACTGTTGTTGCTATTGTCATCATCATCACTGTTGTTGCCATCATCATCATCATCATTGTTGTTGCCATCATCATTCAGCCTCTTTTTCCACCCGAAGTTGGAGAGAGGTAGAGTTCAGATAGCAAGAGAAATAAAAAAACATGGTTGAGTAAGAACCAATCAATAGTATACATTTGAAATGAGCCACACATTCACTCGCTCATCATTCAAGCTCCCAGAATCTTGACTTCACCAAAGGCATAACCATCTATACATATGCACTCTGTATAGCGTATTGCATAGTCAGTCCGTTAACTTAATTTAAAAAGAATTGCCATACTCTTGTCATACACTCCTCCATACAAAATTAAACCTACCAGCTTGGTCTCTTAATTGCCACCTTCTCATCCTCCATACTTTGCTTTCTCTGTTTTGTCTCAGCCTCCATACCTTGCTTTCTCACACATTAACCTACTATCTTCATCCACCTTGTTGGCCTTCTCCCACCTTCAAACTTAAATATACCCTTCTCACCACCCTTCCCATTCACACCATGTGACCATGTTGTAGTCCAAGCACATACTCTGTAACTATGTTGTCCACAGACTCTGTTATACAATACTAAGTATAGGATCAGGTTGCAGAAGTAGATGATTTTGGTCTTGTCAGTGTTGTAGGAGTGAAGGTTTGCAGTGAGTTGACACACGAATCTTAGCATAATATCAGTAGGTCTCGACATAATGCTAGGATCCGTGAACCCCATCACTTTAGTCTCTTCAGATGGCTTCATTGTAGATTTGTGTTGTCTCCTGGGCATCAGATTCAAACTGAGGGATAAGTGTGGAGAGATATGATGAACAGGTCTGACTGAGGAAGTTGATTCATATTCCGCTCAGATGGCTTCACTGGATTTGTATTGTATCCTGGGGATCAGATTCAAACAGAAACGGTGTGGAGAGATGTGAGGGAGGAAGAAATTGGTTCGGTACCTAGACCTGGAAATAGGGATTCAGATTAATGCGATTCTTATATACATATATAGACATTTATTTTAAGCCAGTGTTCCATACATGCGTGGGTCATCCTTTCTTCACCTGATGGAGCTGTTATCCAATGAGAGGACATACATGGACTATGGTTCTTAAAGTATAACATGTATTTTAACACAAGGTTGCTTTCGAAACTGCTTGAGTCTTGTGCAACATTGCAGTCAAGTCCCAGAATCCTTAGGTCTCTTCTTTGACGTCATTCCTTACTTTCCTTGGTCTGCCAGCATGGACTGTCCCTTCCACATCCATGACTGCTTAGTGCCTTACCATGTTATACACATTGTCTCCACATACCCAAACCACCTCAGGTCTGCCCATACACATCACCTCAGCTTTCAGTGCCAAAACACTGCCGCACAGTTCTGGCCTTCAGTGTGACATAACATAGTGATCCCTTCATTCTTACTTCAGTACACTTAAATCTGTGGACATATTCATTCATTACTGCCTAAATTTCACCAGTAGGAACATCACATTTGTCACTCATGTTGCATATATAGTTGCCCCTCACATGTAAAGAGAATCCTTTCATTGTTGAGAGAGAGAGAGGGGGGGGCGGAAGAATGTAAACCTGACGAGAGAGAATGAAGAAAGGAAGGTGATGAGAAGGAACTGGTGTGTGTGTGTGTGTGTGTGTGTGTGTGTGTGTGTGTGTGTGTGTG
>JAGKTI010031942.1:0-11836 GCA_018397915.1 Birgus latro
TGACACATAGGGAACACGTATGAGTTGGTTATATGGTTATCATCCAGCATTAATAAATGGTTTCCTGGTTCACAGGAAACCATTAGGCTTGTCACTCAATGTAAAGCCGCCTAAAACAGAAAGATGAGTAATAAAATGTGACAGGAAAGATGAGTGAAACAGGAAGAGAGGAAGACAGACACAGAAAAAAATTACAGGTGAAGGAAGAAGTAGGCAGCACTACACTGAGTGAGTGGATGATGGTCACCACCACATGGGCACCAAAAACGTTGAACTCTTGCAATTAATGTTCTGGCCGAGAATAAGACCTTCACATTCTATTCCAGCTTACCATGCCTGATTTTATTCAGTTCGTAGAAAGTCAACTCGGCCAATATATTAAGCTGAGTTATCACCAGAAAATGGCAAGAAATACACAACAAAAACCATCCTCAGTCTCAAAGACCTACATTCATATCACCGAATTTTCCTATGGCTGCTCTGTTTACCATAAAAAACTGTTATAATTTTGTTTGGTCTTCTGAAGTCTATTTCACAAACCTGTAGCTAAATGACTTAGACAATTTTACGGCTCTACATTCTTTCCCTTACACTTCTTGATGACTAACCTCATACTTTTATAATGCAGAAGCAAGAACTTAAGGCAAGAAGCCTTCAAAGTTGTTCCCTTTAAGAGAAAACAAACAGGAGCCAAACTCAGGAACCATCCCTTTCAAGATGCCTGCACATAATGGATTTACTTTCAAAAGCTGTTATGTACTTCTTTTACCTTAACTTAGCTCAGAGTCTCATCATTTTGATGCTAAATTCACATGGCTCAATGAGAGAATAAGAAAATTCCATAACTCTACATCCATATCATAACACTTCTGCATGACCACGATCATATTCTACCGGTACTCCTTCATAAATTGTACTAGACTTAACATGGCCCATTTTCAGTCTCTGAAGCTTATTTCTCAGTGCTCAGTGATACATTAAGATAATTCTATGGCTCAACATCCTTTCCATAACACTACTTCATGACTAGCATCATATTCTAGTGTTTTCTTTCAAAAGTTGTACTATACCTTCTTTCACCTTAACTTGGTCCAGACCTCCAGCCTTTTGAAGCTTTATTTCAATAAGCTCAGTGACAGTACAAAAGATGGTAGAAATGCTACCATTCTGCAGGCAGGTATTTTTAAAGTCTATCAAAACTGAGAGCAAATTTACAATTATCACCTGAGAGGACCTGTTCCCTGTTGGAGAGGGTTGCCTTCATGTGGAGGCACTGATATACAATCTGGCAGCTTTGCTGTCTGGCTGTACAAACATCCTGAACTCCCACCTAATCCCCCAAACTAAAGCTGGTGGACTGCAGGAAAAAGGCAGTGTCAGCCTGCAGTCCAGTGGGTTCTTGTTCAGTTAAGCTTGGGACCACAACCTTTTCACTTCAGCCATTCATGACTGGGCCAAATAAAAGTAAACTGGTAGTAGGTAGTAGCAGGAAAAGATCGGTTAGGTTTGCTCAGGAGAGCTAGGAGCTGATAGGATTAGGGCGAGAAGAGGTTAGGATTACTTAGAAAATGGTGAGAAGGGATAGGATTTGAATGCAAACTTCATCCAAATGCACCAATTCTGAGACATGGACAACCCTTTCACTTCAACCTCCCCTGAATAAGTTTCCAACATTTCAGCTGTGGTTCCACTACAGAGTGATGCTGCCTCTGAAACTTCATAAGCTCCTCTAGTACAGGGCACCAAGAGGTATGCCAGTCTTCCACAGCTGCATTCTTGTCTCTGTTGTTTGCAGCAAACCAAATGAACTACACTTGGTGTTGAGTATGAAGGACCTCCCTTTAACTGTCCAGGAGGAATTTCATACCAGCAACTTTGTTACCAAGCACACTGATGGTCAATTCAATTTAGTGTGGATAGACTGTGCCCTTGGGACTACAGAAAACAAGAACCTGAAAGGTGGAGAGGGGATCATAGGATTCAACCTCTGTGGAAAATCACTAGTTCCATGGTAAGGCCAATAACAGCTCAATATGCTTCAAAATTCCAGGAAAGTCTCCATGGTTTATAGGCAATGCCAAGCAAGACACCACTCAATTACTAAGTCATCAGTAAAGAAATGGAATGATAATATTTCAAAACAGAAGGTAATGTTTGTCAGCTCCTACACTGACACTTTCAGTCTGAGCAACCAGACAAATTGGTAATATAGCCACAGGTGACACTGCATCACCAGACACTAAGAACAGCATTCTTGGAGCTGTGGACAATAAAGAGATTGACCCAATGTGACAGGCCAACATTCTGACAATGTCTGACATGCAGAAGGTCAAAAAGGAGGAAATCAGTCAGCATGAACAGTGAACAGATATACAGTATATGTGACTTCTTGCACAGAACTCTCAGATGCATGTACTCTTTACCAGGGTGATGCCCTTCAAAAAAGCCCTTGGTCCCCAGAGTCTATTCACAGATAATGGCAATGTGAACACCGGCATGAAAAGTGATTTCCTCCATAAACTGGGAAGAAATTATGATGGAATACATCAAGACAGTACTGGAAACTTGACATACACTAATTATTGATGGGTCTGCATTGGAACATCCAATGTCAGAGCCATGGTCACACTTGAAGTATGTGACATTTGCTCAACTCAGTGCACAGTACTTGGACAGAGTGCTCAAACTAGCCGAGAGTGTAGGTTGCAGTTCTAGTCCAGTTCACTGTATATGACAAGTGTTTGAGTGAAAGCATTAAGGCCCAAACAAGGATTCACAGAAACTCAGATAACAGAGCTGTTTACCAAGTAAAACCATACCAGATGGTTTCCATTAGTTGGAAGTAAGTCCTTTCTGTTGGAGAACACAAAGCTGACCTAGTGGAATGCTTCAATGTACACATGAGAAACAAACCACAGCAGCACCTCAACACTAACCAGTGTCTTTTTCCTAGTGGCAGTATGAAGGCTGAGACAGAAATAATATTGAAAGTAAGAGGTCTGCCAGATTGTGTATAGTAATCTGGTGGTAGCAAGAACAGAGTACTGGTTAGGTTCAGTAAGGAGGGTTAGGAGCCAATAGGGTTATGGCAAAGATAGAACTGCTTACAAAATGGTTACAGAGGATGGAAGCAGGAGCTCTTGGGGTAACATGTTTTGTCCGTTTCACTCTACAACACATCGTTTACAAGATACTGATCATTAATGGTTTAACTTATGCTCAGTTAGGCTGGTGGATGCTGGTACTAGGGTTAGGATTAGTTCAGAATAGGATAGGGAGTAACAGGGAGAATAAATTTCAACTCTTTCGCTCTATGACGAGTCTTTTTGATATATCGGCCATTAAAAATTTTGTCAGATTTTATCACATCTGATTTGTTAAGCAGCAGTTAGGATTAGGGTTAGGACAGGTCATTCTGAAGGACCTCATCCCATGTCTTCTTAGGTCTAGGTTTTGGTGCTCTAACTTCCACATTCACCCATTTATCTTTTCACTCAATATTCATCCTCCACTTTCCTACATGTCCAAACCACCTCAATCTCCCTTTACACATAACAGCATCAACTATTTCAATTCCCAGCCTATTTCTCAGCTTCTCATTTACAACTATACCTTATTTTTATGTACCAAAGAAAGGACCAAAAGATGCAAATCTATTAAGTTATCCTTTCCAAGAAAAATTGAAAAAGTACTGTCAAATTTAGGAATCATTCATTTCAACATGAACCTGGACACATAGCATTTTGAAGACTAGGGGTCAAAAGTTAAATACAGACTGAGAACATTCATCCAGTCATTAAGAGAAGCACTACACATCCATCTACTCTTGGTTCACTACAGCTAGGTGTAAAATTAGCATCTCTTCAATCTCCAATGGGCTTCAGTAAGAGATCAAAAAGTATAGTGCAGGTCATGAGGACGTGCAACAGAGTGGCCACAATATTATTTCAGGGTTCCCACTCTCTGGTCAGCAAAAATTTCTCTGACTTTTCCCTGACTTTTCTAGGAATTTTGACAAAATTCCAGGTATATTTTCATACTTTGCTAAGTAAATTTTCAAGTGTAATTCTACACTAATGTGGACTCCAATTACTCTTGAGTAAATTTTTACATCTATAGTGGAAGGCATTCAGAATGGCTTCCATAATCTCAACTTATACCAGCTCTGGAGGCAAGGGGTGCCAAACCCTTTCAGCCTAACATCCTCTACGTTGTCTTTTTTTAAATTTTTGATGGGTAACATGACTAAAAGATTAAAAAATTAGTAAAAATCACACTGATTTGTTCATTACTGAGGAGTGAAGCTGCCATAGCCATTCAGTTTACAATTAATCCTAACCTGTACACATGGAACAAAATATTTAAAATGCACCTTAGCATAAATCTCAATTTTCACCAAAAATTTCCCTGACTTTTCCATGATATTTTTAAAAATTACAAAATTTCCTGACTTTTTCCTGACTGGATTTTTTTTTTGCAGTTGTCCAGGTTCTCCAGAGGCAGTGGGAACCCTGTTATTTTTCGACTGATCTACAGGGAAGAAATTGAGAGCGAACTAAAGTCTGCATTTAGTTAAGGCAAATTAACTAATGTACTGTAGGATCATTCTCATTTCTGCATGGTCAAACCTAAACACACATCCTTCCCTTCACTCACAATGTTTCAATACCATAACACATAACACATCTCACAAAGTACACAATTTTCCCTCGGTGTACTGTAAAGGGAAAAGTAGTCTTAAATATTAAGAGGTAATGGTGTAGTTTCCTCATCTTCCATCCACTCCTAACAAAATCAGTGAAGATAGATTCAGTTTCCCCCAGTACAGATCACAACACAACCGGACACACAAAACAATTATGACATCAACACTACCAGACTCTCTTCAAACAACAATGCACCTCCATTCATTCCATCACCATCAATACGACAAATTTATGTATTCTTTTCACATGCAGGGCAATGCACTACCTTGACCAGAGCATTATAATACAAGCTCCCTTCCCTAACATCCAACCATCAGAGGTAACCTTAAAAAGAACTGGTCAAGTTCAACTGGATAAGCTTAAATCAGTGTACACATCACCCTGCCCTCCTTAGTTACCAGCTCAGATTCATGCTGGGTGGAATAACAATGAGATGTGCCTATTTGTTAAAAAAGGACCACACATCATAAGCCACAGCATGGAGCACTGCACAACACGTCAGCCTAAGATGCAGACAACAAGCACGGTGAAGGGAACCTATGAAACAACCCCATAGGGGCAGTTGCTTCCCTGTGGTTGAAGGGTCTGTTCAGCCAGACAGACTGGGATTATGCAAGAACAAAAACAAAAAATCTCATTACCTACATTTGAAAATTTCCCCTACACACTACATACAGTATTTGCAAAGTCTACCCTGACATGTGTAGCCCTCTTTCCTTGTTCATCTATACACATAACACAAACTCTACCACATCCTACTTCTGACACCAATGAATATCTTTAGGTATGCATTCATTACAAGCACTCAGTCAGGTTAAAGTAAATTTACTGTGATCCTCTTTCCTTGGCCACCCATCATCCAATCCTATGTTGCCTCATGAGCAACATTGGAGCCCGGGGCTAGGAAAGTTGGTCCTGACATTTAAGATGACAGTGACCAACCTCACTCATCCCTGAGTGGCATTACATGAGCAATAAACCCCAACCACCCCTTGGATATAAACCTACACAGGCCCAATCCAATCAGTGCACCTCAATAACCCACAAAACCACCAGGTGCCATAATTTGGTTATATGGATACCACCCAGCATAGTAAATGGTTTCCTGGCATACAGGAAACCATTTGGCTTGTCACTAAGTGTAGAATCACCCATAGGCAGAAGGAAGAGGAAAGAATGAAGGAAAGAAAGACAGGAGAGGGAGTGTAAAGTCACCATGGGCAGAAGGAAGAGGAAAAATTGAAGGAACAATTCTGCCATATACTACAGCTTACTTCTGCTACCACTGCACCTCTTGTGCACCCTTTTATTGCCAATATTACATGGGTGCTGAAGATGGATGTCTTCATGTAGTAGCACCAATATAACCATTTGCCTGACCAATAACAGGTCCCTCAACCAAGTGCTGTGTCTAACATTTTTTCTGAAAGGGAGAAGGAGGGGGGGGAGTTAAGGGTCTGAAAAATTTACCCCACCATTTGTGACAGGACCTTCCAGGAACTGAAATGCTTATGCCCAGTTCCATCCTTTCAGAGCTGTCTTAGTATCATCTTGCTTCATTGCACCAAGCAATAACTGTTCAATCCTTTACCTCAAGGGCTAGCCAATTAAACTTAAGTACCAGTCCTTTGGCTAGACCTGTTGCAGGTTTTAGTAATATTATGTTATGTTCTCACTGATTCTGACTTTATTTATTATTATTATTTTTTTTTTTCCCTGTGGATCAAAATGTATCTATTTTAATACTCAACTGCAGTAAAAGTACATCAGGTCAGTTCAGATGTAGCTGCATTGGAACACAAAATTTTCAGTGAGAGAGAATCACAAACTTGCCACTAGAACTTCAGCCCACTCAGCAATACACATCCAAGACTATTCCACAAGCACAAACAGCATATATAAACTTACTGTGTCTGCAACTTTCACTGTGTAAATTTGTCAGAGAGCCCTATTCCTTTAAACCTTAGTACTGTACCAAGGCTTTGAGGCCCTGATTTACTTATTCTGTACTCTGCTTACTGTGCATTACTAACTTTAAAATGCTTCCCAATTTTCTGGTATCACAGCTTCAATACAATTGCTTCTAATAACTGTACACCTTCACTATAATTTCTTTCTTCTTGTTATCCTATCATCACTGTGCATGAGTACTTCCCCACCTAAAACTATGCTTCCTACCCTTCATCTCCTTTGCTTTCAATTTTTTTCCCTGGCTTCCTTCTCATGCCTTAACACTGTACTGCTCTACCTCCACTGTGTTTCCTTAAATTAACAAATCTCTCATCTTTCCTGTCATAACTTTTCCGCAAACACACATTTCCTTGAGAACTTGATTAAAATTACACCTTGAGGAAGTATGACAGGGGGGGAAGAAAATAAAATACAAAAATAAAAAAAAATAAGATCCATCAACAGGTTTTTCCCAGTAACAGACTGCTGCTGTACAAATGCTCCTTCACATTATAAACCAGGTGTATAATAACCAAACATGTACCAAGCAAATGACATCTCTCTATCCATTACATATTGCAATACAATATGCAGCAAATCCCCCCCCCCCTTTNAACTTTGCGGACTTTAACTTTGCGATTCACCAATTTTGCGAGGTAGTTCCAAAAGTCATGTATTTTTTAACATTTATGAACTTTGCGACTGATCACACACTTTGCGAGGTCGAGTGGTGGGAGAGTCGTCTTCCCGCACTACTTTGCCACTCCGAGTAATGACGTCATGGTTCATTGGGCGTACTGAGCCTCCTAGTTCAGTGGTCTGCCGCCCTGCCACGTTTGTTTGCACCTGTTTCCAACCTAGTTCACTGACCCTCACAATTTTGTGGTGCTTCTCGCAATACCCCAGCAGTCTAACCTTGCACGAGTGTTATCGTGGCGCCAACAGGTAAGAAGAACAAGAAAATAATTTTGGAGACCAAACTGAAAATGATTGAAAAGAGAAAAGCAGGTGAAGGTAATTCTGCTATTGGTCAGGAGTTTGGTGTTGGTGATGCCCTGGAAAGGGGAAATTACAGAGGTATAAAGCTTTTAGATCAGATAATGAAAATAATGGAGAGAGTTCTAGAAGGTATGATTAGAGAAAGAGTGAATATAGATGAGATGCAGTTTGGGTTTATGCCAGGCAGGGGGACCACTGATGCCATATTCATTGTTCGACAGCTTCAGGAAAAATATATTGGAAAGAAAAGGGAACTGTATTTTGTTTTTGCTGATTTGGAAAAGGCCTTTGACAGAGTCCCTAGAGAGGTGGTGAAGTGGGCAATGAGAAAGCTAGGGTTGGAAGAGTGGCTGGTTAGGGTGGTGATGGCCATGTACATGGGTGCTCGCACCCAGGTAAGAGTGAATGGAGCTTTGAGTGATGAGTTTTCCATGAATGTTGGTGTGCATCAGGGGTCAGTTTTGAGTCCCTTGTTGTTTATCATGGTGCTTGAAGCCCTCTCACGTGACTTCAGAGATGGACTCCCATGGGAGATGTTGTATGCTGATGATTTGGTGTTGATTGCGGAGAATAAAAAGGAGGCGGAGGAAAGATTTAAGAAGTGGAGAGATGGTATGAGGCACAAGGGCTTGAGGGTGAATGCAGATAAAACAAAAGTGATGATATCTAGGGTTGGTGGCGGTACAATCAGAAAAGAGGGAGAGTGGCCATGTGCAGTTTGCCACATGGGTGTGGGAAGCAATTCCATCTTGTGTAGTGTTTGTGATAAGTGGGTGCACAAGAGATGTAGTGGTATTAGAGGTAGACTGCGAGATGATGCTGATTTCATGTGTGCGGCGTGTCGGAGAGAGCAGGTGGAGATTGTTAGGCGTGAGAGGGTTGAACTTGCAGGTGAGTCTCTTGAGTGTGTGGAGGAGTTTCTTTATTTGGTAGACATGTTATGTGCCGGAGGTGGGGCTGGAGTTAGCTCGGTTGCTAGGGTGAGAAGTGGTTGGAAGAAGTTCAGGGAGCTGTTGCCTCTCCTGACATTGAGAGGACTCTCCTTACGTGCTAAGGGGTCGTTGTATGCAGCATGTGTTAGGAGTGTGATGCTGTTTGGTAGTGAGACCTGGGCAGTAAAGGAAGAGGATATTCGCAGGTTTAAACGTACAGAAATGACAATGATTAGGTGGATGTGCAGTGCGTCCCTGCGTGCAAGGCGTGGGGGGGCTGGGTTTACGATGGAAGAGTTGAGAGGTAGGATGGGACTGGAATGTATTGGTGTTGTGATGAGGAGATGTACGCTGAGGTGGTTTGGACATGTGGAGAGGATGGGGGATGATAATTGGGTACAGAGGGTGAGAAGTGTTAATATTGGGGGAGGGGTTGGGAGGGGTAGACCGAGAAAGACATGGGACGAGGTCATTAAGTGTGACTTAAGGGTTAAGGGACTGAACAGGGAGGCTGCCAGGGATCGAGCAGCGTGGAGAGCCGCCATTAGGTGACCAAGGCCGACGCATGCAAGCATGTTGGAGCCTTCAAAAACGAAACGAAACGAAACAAATCGACAGTGAGAATGATTTTAAAGAACAGTGAGCAAATCAAGCAAGCAGCGAATAACTATGGAGGTGCTCAATTTGATGGGAGAATGCTGGTGGACAACAAAGAAGTGCTAATAAAAATGGAACGATATCTTGCTCACTACATTCAAAGAAAGGAAAAGGATGGGCACCATATAAGGGAGCAGGCAAAGATATTCTATCACACGTGCCTTAAAAAAGGCATTAATCCTCCAACAAAACCTTTCAAGGCATCGAATGGGTGGCTATGCCAGTTCCTCAAAAGGAAGGGGTTTAAGCACATCAGGTTCAGTGGCGAGTGAGGCAGTGCTGACTACAAATTGGTCGGCTTCACCCCAAGGTAAGCACTTTTTCCCACTCTTTCTCTCGACTCTACCTCTTCATTTTATGATGATAAATGAAACAAACATAAACTGATGTACTGTACAGTAATATTAATAAGAAAATATCATAGGTAAGAAACATAAAAAAAAAAAAAAATGCATTTACACTGGCGTGGTTTACGGGACTGGTGGCGGGGCGAGGCTTGGCTACTGTGGCCCCGCGGGGCCTACGTCATCACTATCACTATCGGCAGATACTTCCACATCTTGCTGTGTTTTTTCTGCCTCTCTCATGAATCCCTCGGTCAGAATCGTCACTGGGGTCATCAGAATGAAAAAGGTTAGGGATGCTAGGATCGCTGGCTGCTTGGGGAGGGGTGGCAGGACGGCTGGTCGATGGGGCAGGGTCTCTTGGGGTTCTCTTGAATTTTGTGATTAGAGACTGCTTCCTCTTGTTAACCCCATCTCTGTGGAGGTCAGCATAAAAGCGAAGCGGCCGAGAATTAACGATGCATAACCTGGCCAATATTCTCGCCGTCATTGACCAGCTGAAAAAACCATCAAGAACAACGAATGTGACAATTTAGGGCTCAGCAAGCATGCCACGGTGTTGACAGGGCCCTTCGTTTTTATGCTGACCTACACAGAGATGGGGTTAACAAGAGGAAGCAGTCTCTAATCACAAAATTAATGAGAACCCCAAGAGACCCTGCCCCATCGACCGGCCGTCCTGCCACCCCTCCCCAAGCAGCCAGCGATCCTAGCATCCCTAACCTTTTTCATTCTGATGACCCCAGTGACGATTCTGACTTCGAGGGATTCATGAGAGAGGCAGAAAAAACACAGCAAGATGTGGAAATATCTGCCGACAGTGATAGTGATGACTTAGGCCCAGCGGTAGTAGCCAAGCCTCGCCCCACCACCAAGCCAATCTTCACATCAGTGTAAATGCATTTTTTTTTTTAAATGTTTCTTACCTATGATGTTTTCTCATTAATATCACTGTACAGTACATCAGTTCGTGTTTGTTTCATTTATCATCGTAAAATTAAGAGGTAGAGTCGAGAGAATGAGTGGGAAAAAGTGCTTACCTTGGAGTGAAGTAAACCAATTTGCCTTTATTTCATATATTTAATTGTTTGAATTTTGCGAATTTTGATTTTGCGAGGGTTTTTGTCGACCATATTCTCGCAAAATTGGAGGAAGCACTGTACACCATTACCTCAAACTTACCCCCTATCCCCTAAAAGGTAGATACTTGACTACACAAGGGAAACTTCAGTCTCTAGTCTTTTAAAGGCAATGTGCTCAGGTATCTCATAATGACCAGATCTTGGATACAACTTTCTCAACTGCATAAGCACAGCATAAATCTTTCCAACCTTACCCAAAGACAAAAGTGTACCTTTTAGCCCAGTTGATGGCCAGGAGTTATCAGATTAGGATGCTGATTTGACCAGCAACCAACGAGATTCATTTCCACTTCACAACTTAGGCTCACTGAATTTCATGAAAGCATGATTTAGCAAACAAGTTGTAGAACTGGTCACATACTCATAGGATGAACACACGCCACCTTCAGTAATGAAGATTTCATTTTTACCACATACCTAAACCCCATTAACATTAAGGGGGTGCTGACATCAAAATATATGTAAATTTCTGGCTCATGGTTGAAAATCAGTTAAATGTTTTAAAAATATGGTTGTGGTGGTTGGAGCACACACACAAGGTTTTATGGCTATATACAATCATACAGCGCTATGGACTTTTAACTTGTTAAATGGCTGTCCATGGGCACGGTGGATTTAAATTTGGCTCTCCTGTACAGTTCCATTTTTGGGGGGGGATTTCACTTGATTATATCTCAGCCATTTTTTTTTACCAATTTTCACCATTTTTTTTTTTTTTTCTGAAAGACAATTGTAAGGCGAAAAAGATGAGAAGTCTAAATCAAACAAATTTTTGAGCCTATATTTTTGGTTTAATATTTTTCCTCAAATTTGATTTGTAACTGAGGTTTTAAAGTAAAAATTCATTGTCCTTATCATGGAAGGGATACCAAAAAAATTTATTCCAAAAAAGTCTTACAGAAGGCCACAGTTTTCATGGAGACTAAGCACAAGATATTTGGTAAGTTCTTATCAGCCATATAACATTTTGAAGTTAAGTGAAAAATTGCACATGACTCTTAGTTAATTATGGCATTATCGAATGGAAGGAAGTGATACTACATAGAATAATAAGTTAATAGAAAGGGAAATGATTAATAACTTTTCTGTGTCTGTAAAACTAATTC
>JAGKTI010031943.1:0-12013 GCA_018397915.1 Birgus latro
TACATACTCTTCACTGCCTTCAACAACTTCCCATCCACTCCATATATTCTTAATACCTTCCATAAACCTTGTCTTTCCACCCTGTCATATGCTTTCTCCAGATCCATAAAGGCTGCATGCAACTTCTTGCCCTTCTCTAGAAACTTTTCCACTAAGGATCTAAGAATGAATATCTGGTCTACACAACCTCTTCCCTTCCTAAAACCTCCTTGTTCTTCTCCAACTAATTCCTCAGTAATTTCCCTAACTCTGTCAATAAGTATCCTACCATATACTTTTCCTATTACACTGAGAAGGCAAATGCCCCTATGATTACCACACTCTGCTTTTTCCCCTTTTCCTTTGTACAGAGGAATAATTATACCTGACTTCCAATCCTCTGAAACTCTACCCTCCTCCCAAGCCAATCTGCACACCTTCCACATCCATTCTGTTACTATCACTCCCCCATGCTTCAGCATTTCACCACACACTCCATTAATTCCTGGGGCTTTCCCCATTTTAACTTTCTTCATTGCTTCCACCATTTCCATCCTGGTGATTTCTACCTCTCTTCTCACAACCCTCCTTCTCCCTGCCATTCCCCAGCCACGTATACTTGCGTTACTTTTATTCTCTATGTTCAACAGTTCATTAAAGTGTTCTCTCCATCTGTTTACTTTTTCTCCCTTCTCCACTAGTAATCTACCATTTTTATCTTTCACACCCCCACTGACTTCGTTGGCACCCTGTCTAGCTCTCTATACCTCCTTCCAGAACATTTTCTTACATTCCCTCCACTTTACACTCAAATTCCTTCGAAATTCTTCATCCACTCTCTTCTTACTCTCTCTTACTAATCTTTTCGCCTCCCTCCTCCGTCTCTCAGCTTCTTCGTCGCCCCTGTTCCTCATCCACTCATTATGTGCTTTCTTCTTTTGTGCCACAGCCTCTCTCACCTCTTCAGTCCACCATGCTGTTCCCTGAACCCCCTTTTGTCTTCTCTTCACCCCTCACACCGCCTCACATGCTGCACAGATTTCTTCTGTGAATACCTTGCACACACCTTCCATGTCCCCCATCTGCTCCAATCTATATTTACCCAGTCGCTCCTCCACTTCCCTTTTATATTCAGCCTTTATTCCATCCTTTTGTAACTTTTCTACCCACCTTGTAACAAATACTTCCTCCTGTCCTTCCCTTCTCCTCTTCCTCCATCTTGTTTGGACTCTGATTCTGGCCACCACCAAGTGGTGGTCAGAAAGTCCACTCCCCCAACCTCTATATACTCTTGCATCCTTTACACATCTTCTCATCCTTTCATCCACACACACATAGTCAATCATTTCCTTCCAGTCATTCATTCCACCGTCCTCTCTTCTAACCACTCGCCATGTATACCTATGGATCATTTTGTGCCTGAAGAGGGTATTAGCTACCACCAACCCCCTCCCAGCACAAATGTCCACTAAAGCACTGCCATTCTCATCCATCTCTGCAGGCACACCCCACTCACCAACCACTCCATCCACCTTCTCATTCCCCACTTTTCCATTCATATCTCCAGTCAGAAACACTCTCTCATTCCTTTCAAACTTTTCCAAGCAGGCTTCCACAATTTTCCAAAACTCTTCTCTCACTCTACTTACATGATCTTGCGTTGGCGCATACACGCACACAATTGCCCACATTTGTAGTCCAACTTTCACTCTTACCCACACAATCCTTGACCCAACTGATCCATACTCTCTTACATTCTCCTTCCACCTGTTGCTCACAACAATACATACTCCCTCTTTCGCCCTCTCATTCTCACCCACTCCCGCGCATATACCTCATCCATATTCCCATTCTTTCACACTCTCACCTCGCCATTTAGTTTAGTTATTCCACTTATATCCACTTTCGCTCTCTCAAGCACCTGTACAATCTCTCTCTCTTTCACCTCATCATTCATACCCCTTACATTCCAAGTCACAACCTTTATCTCGTCCTTTGTCCGTTCCTTTTTTGTCAACTTTTGGTCAGTCCTAGTCCGAGGCTTCCTGTTTGTATTTTTAGTTAGTTGTTTTTTACGATGTGGGGCACTAACCCATCACCAACCCTTTTAGTCGCCTCTTACGACAAGCAGGGATACTGGGGGAGAATTCTTGAAAAAAAAAAAAATTATTTGAACTGTGATATATAATCATGCCTAATCGATGCAGTGCAGTAAGTGGGAGGAAAAAGATCCAGTACAGCACTCTTTTGACAGAATTCCCAAAGGCACAAACAGGGTTGTGGAAAAAAAATCACAGATTTTTTAAAAATCTTTTTTTTTTTTTTTCCAACCGTGATCGGGGTTGAACAGCAGCACCAATAACAGGTCACATTGTCGTCAAATTTGTATTGTTGGTATTCCAAACAAGTATTGCACATAAGAAATATAGGAGGCCAAGGATGAGGTGGAGGAATGGAGTGGAGAGGTACTGTATATGAGCGAGGGGGCAATGTGAGCTGGGAGCATGGCAGTGAAGTGGCGGGGGACCAGGTGACATGGAGGGGATTTGTTTGTGGCCATCGTTTACAGGATTAAAGTCCTGGCAATAGATAGATGATAGATAGGAAGTATTTTTTATTGTTGCTTACTTCATTCAACATTCACTTCTGTATTTTTACATCTCTTTTGAGAAGAGTTTCCTGCTTTCATTGTAATTTCCTTTCATCTTTTCTTCATTGATCTTCTCTTCCCCCTCCCCCTTTGTTAGTCACTTTGCATATTTTGTATTCCTCTCCCTCCCCCCTTTATTAGTCAGTTTGCATACTTTGTATTCCCAAGGGGGCTGGAAAGCTGATAACAGGGAGAGCTGGAGCTCCTGTTTCATCAGCCCTTGGGACTAGTTCCTGACCATCCCCCTTTGCAGAACTTTTTCAGTTTTTCAATAACACAGAGAGTAGATCACCATACTTTCCAATACAGGTTTCTCTAACTTCAACACCAAGCTTCATGCACATTACACACTACATTTCCCATTCAAAATTCAACCAAACTGGCATCTCATAATCAAGCCTCAGAGTCCCTGGGAGAGGGGACCACAATTGCCCCCACCATCCTCCCCTCTTCCGGCGATGACCCAGCGAGATGCCTGAAACCACTGTCGGACTCTTTTCTTCTGCATTTCTGCAACATTCATGGCGTTTCCTTTTTCTCTCTGTTGAGTACCACCTCCCCTCCTCTGAACCTCACCTTCTCTTCCAGACTGAGACTCAACTGTCTGAGGCATCTGATAGCAAACCCTTCTCTGTATCCTTCTACGTTCTCTATACTCATTTCAAAGCTAAAGGTGGCTGTTGTGTATGTGTATGCAGCGACTTTATCTTGCTCTTGTGTTCCTGAACTTGATTCTTCTGAATTCTCGGCTCTCTGGCTTTAGCTTTCCTGTCATTTTCTGACTAAATACTGTATATCTGTGCTGTTTACTGATTCCCCAATTCTCCTGTCTCTGAAAAATTCTTCGACTATCTTACTTCTACGATGGAACACATCCTATCCATTTCTCATTTCTCTTGTAGTCTCCATTCTAGATTTCAGTGTTCACCACCACCACCTTTAGCTCTCCTTCCCTTTCACTGATCCACCTGGTGAACATGCCTACATCTTTTCTATCCTTTATGACCTCGAGCAGCTTGCATAAAACCCTTCCCGTATCCCTGACTGCCTTAGAGAGAGTTCCAAAGTACTTGAATTCCTCCTTACAACTAATCCTTCTGCGTACACTTAATCTTTGCTCTCTGTTGGGCTCCTATGACCACGACCCTCTCACCTTAACCTGTCCATTCTCCTTTCGCTCCAGTATAGTCTGTGGACCCTCCAAAGGAATGTTGGTTGTGGCACTTTGGAGCTGCTGATTGGGAGGCCCTCAGGCAGTACTTCTTTGATTTTCCCTGGAATGATTATTGCTTCCATGGTCGAGAGCCATCCGAGTGTGCCATGCGCATAATGGAGGTTATTCTCTCGGGCAGGGAAGCATGCATTAATTCTCATATCCTTTGACTAATGCAAAGAAACCTTTGTTTAGTCACCTTCTATCTGTTTATTGCCAGACATCTTAATCCCGTATGGGGTGGCCACAAACAAATCACCTTCATGTCGCCCTGACCCTTGCCATTTCACTGCCCTGCTCCCAGCTCACACACCCCCTCTCTCATATAAATCACCACTCCATCCCCCCACCTCATCATTGGCCTTCCTCTCCCTCTTGCCCTCTCCACCTCACTCACATATACTCTCCTCATCAGTCTCTCGCTCTCCATTCTCTCCACCTGGCCGAACCGCTTCAGTGTGTTTCTCCTAACGCTTCCTATCACTTCCACATCAACACCACAACGCTCTTTCACTTCTTCATTTGCCAGTCTGTGTCTCCATGTGACTCCACATGCTCCTCTCAAATAACTCATTTCCACTGCTCTCACTTTTGACTTGTGTCCCTCCAGCAAGGTCCAAGCTTCACTTCCATACATTAGAGTTGGTATCACAATACTGTCATGCAGTAACTTTTTCATTTCCATTACAATACTGTCATGCAGTAACTTTTTCACTTCCATTACAATACTGTCATGCAGTAACTTTTCACTTCCATGCTCACTTACCTGTTTCTTATCACTGCTTTCAAAGAACCAGCAACCTTTCTTCCTTGCTGTGGCCTTTCAAGTACTTCACCCTCTAAACTTCCATCCTTACTCTTCACACTACCCAAGTACTTAAATGCACTCACATTTTCCATTTCTTCCTCTTCCAACCTCTCTGTACATTCAGTGACTTCATTTCTCTCAAAGACCATTACTTTACTCTTCCTTACATTCACCTTTAGATTCCATTTGATACATAATCTCTCAGATTCATTCACCAAGCCTTGCAGCTCCCCTTCATCTTCACTTAACAACACAATAGTATCATCTGCAAACAGCAGTGCAGGGAGTTTCCACACACTGCCCTCTGTCATTAGGGGTGCTCCAACATCCACTGCTCTACCTTGTATCTCTTTTATAACTCCATCCATATACAGATTGATCAGCCATGGAGATATGATACACCCGTTTCAATCCAACCTTCAAATAGAAAAATTCACTTGGTTCACAGTCCACACGTACTGCAGCTTTAGCACCCTCGTACAGACTCATCACCGCATACGACAACTTCCCATGTACTCGATATGTTTTTAATACTTTCCACAGTCCTTGTCTATCCACCCTGTTTACTCATGCTTGTTCTAATGCTCTCCACAACTAGGAGTAGGCCAACAAAAGGTACTGGAGCCAACCCACCCCTGAATCTCATCTTTTTTTTATGTTTTTGCCTGGAATTATGCTAAATCTGTTCTTCTCTCCCCTATAAAATGCTCCTAACTCTCCAACTCGAATTCTTCCCGCTCCTTCTGGCACCTTGCCAGAAACCTTTCTAACACCTTTTCCTCATCATCTTTCCCTCCTCTTTTTCACTCTGATGGCTCTGTAGCTGTTTCTTCTACTGATAAAGCCGAACTCTTCACTCAGAGTTTCTCCTCCACTTTCACCTTAGACAGTTCCGGAGCTGCTCCTCCATCACTCTCCCCCTCTGACATCCTTGTGGCTGACATTAAAATTTCTTCAGCTGAGATATTTTCTAACATCACTGGCCTCAATACTGACAAGGCATATGGACCTGATGGGGTCCCTTCTATTGTTCTCAAGATCTGTGCTTCTGTTCTTACATGCTGCTTGGGTAAACTCTTTCACCTTTGTCTGTCAGCTTGTACCTTTCCTTCTTGCATGAAGTTTGTTCTCATTCAGCTAGCACCGAAGATGGGTGACCATTCCCCACCCTCTAACTATTGCCCAGTTGCTTTAACATCCTATGTCTCAAAAGTTTTCGAGTCTATTCTTAACAAAAAAAAGTTATAAGCATCTTTCTTCTCACACCCTTGTTTCTGATTGTTGGTATGGGTTCCATTAGAGATGCTTCATTGGTGATCTTCTCACCTACCTTTCAGACTCCTGGTCATCCTTCTTTCAGGACTTTGGCAAAAGCTATCCCATTGCACTTGACATCTCAAAGACTTTCGATCAAGTCTGGCATAAATCTTTAATTTCCAAACGGACCTTTTATGGTTTCAATCATTCTATCTGTGTCTTCATCTCTAGCCGCCTTTCTGATTGTTCTGTAGCTGCTGTTGTAGACGGCCACCGTTATTCTCCTAGATCTGTCAATATTGGTGTTTCTCAGGGCTCTTTCCTATCACCAGCTCTCTTCCTTTTATTCATCATTGACTTTCTAAGGTGTACATCTAACCCTATCCACTCACACGCTGATGATTCTACCCTTCACCCTTCCATTCACTTCTCACAATGTCCATCTCAGCAGTTGCTTCAAACAACAAGGGATGAGGCTATGGCACACCTAATGTCTGACTTGGGTCGTATTACTGGGGTAAAAGTAACCTTGTTGTTTTTTATGCATTTAAGACTCAGTTCTTACACCTATCTACCCATTAAAATCTTCCACAGGAGTACCCACTAATGTAACAATATTTGGCTCAATCCATTATCATCCTTATACATACTTGGGTTTTCATTCTCTCTCTGGATTTATCTTGGAAAGATCATTTTACATTGCTTGTAAAATCTGCTTCCAAGAGATTAGGTGTGCTAAGCCAGCCCAATACCTTCTTTATCCCTGCAGTGTTGTTGACTTTACACTCAGGTTTTATTTGCCCTTGTGTAGAATACAACTTTCATATGTGGGAAGGCTCCCCACATACAGCTTTTCTCAGTAGGATGGTGTCAGAGACATTTTGTCTCATTAACTCTCCTCATCTTACTAGCTCCCTTCAACTTCTGTCTCTTCGCTGCACTGTTGCATCTTTATCTCTTTTCTATCGCTACTTCATTGGTCACTGCTCCTCTGAACTGTCTGCTTGCAACACTCCACCACTACGACAGGTGCATAGCACCCATGTAGCAACAAACTCTCATCCCTTCTCCATCCAACTCTGTAATGCAGGCATTAACTAGTACTCCCAGTCTTTCATTTACGCTACAGGTCAGCTGTGGAACTGTCTCCCTTTGTCTGTATTTCCTACTTCTTATGATCTCCAGTCTTTCAAACAGTCTGGCCAGGCATCTTGAAATGAACGCATCTGGAATGTGGCTCTCTGTTGTATTGATTTTGTTTTCTTCTCTTTGAAGGAACAGTTTGTGGGCTTGTGGCCTTTGGTTCCTTCTTCCTTGCTGACAAAAAAAAAAAAAAAAAAAAAAAACTCTGCATCCAGTCTAGACAATTCATCCTCTTTTCCTTCACTGGTCTTTCAGCCTCTTCATCCCACATAGCTATACCTACCTTCTTAGCTGCTCACCATATGACACCACACACCACTTAGGTATTCCTAATAAAATGCTCCTCGTATGCATTACACGTGTGTTCCAGATACATTTGTTCCCAATTCATTACCTCTAACTCCTCCTCTTCTTTAATATAGTATTAATCTTCCATTAATTTGTCTTTCGGTTTCTCCAGTTTCAGTCTTTTGCTCTGATTCTCCCCCCCCCCCCCTCTCAACTGAACCTTGCATGGTGCGCTCATATGATCAGATAAACCTCCACTTCGTCCTCTCACTGCCATCATGTCAACAAACACCCAAGCTTCATTCTTCCTTGAAGCACGTAATCAGTCATGCTCCTTTTAGTACTGTCTTCATAAAGCTCTTACCCTCATTACTGTGTACTGTATATTTTTGTGCATGTTAAAAAATATGAACTACTGATGCATAAACTCCTTTTCTGACACAGGTCCTTCAATTGCCTTCCATTGTCATTCTTCCCTGATACTCCATAATGACATATTACTTTATTTCAGGACCAGTGCCAACTCTTCCATTCATGTCACTCATCAGGAATGCTGTTTACCTCTGACCATCACTCCTATTTCTTCATCCAATTGACCCCTGGACCATTCTTTTTCTGCATCATCCCTATTGTTGCAGTGTACATATGCTGCAGTCACTGCCACTTTCACCTTCTTGTCCTGGAAGTTGACATGCATTCATTAAACTGATGAGTTGGTAATCATTCATTCCCTTTTGCTGCTCATCACTAATTATTAGCATGACCCCTTCTGCAACTCCATGTACGTTCATACCTGATCTTACACATTTCACATCCTCCCACTCCTCCATTTCACACAGCACTGTTATACACATTCAGGACGTCCACCTTCTTAATCTCATTCGCATCTTTCACATTGTACATGGCCATAGGAGCCTGCTGTACATGGCCATAGGAGCCTGCCCATTTTTTCTAGACCCCTGGGCAGGTACTTGTACTGTACCTGTACCCTCTGAGGCTCATTGAATTTTTGCCAGCAGATTAGAGAGGAGAAGATTGGAGATGCAACCCCTGGCCAAACCACCTCCCTTTTGCATATAGAATGTAGGTATATATGGCTACTATCCAGTGTAGTAAATGGTTTCTTAGGTTCCAGGAAATCATTTGTCTTGTCACTTGCTGTAGGTTTACCTTTAGATAACTCTAATTTTGTCTAATTCCCATATTGGGGTTGGCCATTGTACAATCAAAGACAAAAGTTGTCTTGATTTTGTCTGAAGATTAAGTGGAACATATGAAACATTATGAGAACTCTGCCACTGTTATATGTTGGCCAGCCTGGCTTTTTCAAACCTAATTTCTTCTTTTGATGCTGTGGCTGTGTGAATTAACCTAGGAAATCCCTGACCCTTAACATCTGTTTGCGAGAATTACTGCATCTGAGACAAAATGCAGACCATGTTCAGTCAGGCAATAATCACTGGCTGTTATCTTACATCTTACCGGAATATGTTTGGCAAACATAGTATGTATACCTTGGTATGGAGAGGTTAAGTAACATGCATCCAACTACTCAAGAGATGAGAGGGGACATGGTCTCCCTTTATTTAGGGGAGTGACAAGCCAAATGATTCCTGTAAATCAGGAAATCATTTAATACACTGAGCTGTAATCCACATGAAAGCAGGTGGGTTGGCAGAGGGTTATTGCCCCTTTCCGGAAATGTAACAAAAAATACAAACAGGAAGCCTCGGATTAGGACAGACCAACAGGTGATGATCAAGGACAGGACAAAGGACATGGTACAGATTGCAACATGGAATGTAAGGGATGCAAATAATTAGGTGAAAGGGAGAGCAACTGTCCAGGTGCTTGAGGGAGGAAAAGAGGACACATATGGATTAACTGAAACTATATGGAGAGGTGAAAATGTCAGAGAGTGGGAGTATGAATGGGGTATATGTGTGGGAGTAGGTGAGAATGAGAGGGCAAAAGTGGGTGTATGTGTTGTTGTATGCAAGAGATGGAAGGAGAATATAAGAGAGTATGGATCATTTGGTTCAAGGATTCTGCGGGTAAGATTTGAAAGTGGGAATACAGACTATCTATATTTATCTGTCTATTACCAGACGCCTTAATCCGGTAAGGGGTGGCCAGAAACAAATTGCCTCCATGTCACCCTATCCTCTGCCATTTCACTGCCCTGCTTTCAGCTCACACCCTCCTCATATACCCCTCCACTGCATCCCTCCATCTCATCCTTGGCCTCCCCTTCCCTCTTTCCCCCTCCACCTCACTCACATATACTCCTCATCAGCCTCCTACTCTCCATCCTCTCCACATGGCCAAACCACTTCAGTGTGTTTCTCCAAATGCTTCCTATCACATCCACATTCACACCACAATGCTCCTTCACTTCCTCATTTGTCAGTCTGTCCCTCCATGTGACTCCACATGCTCCTCTCAAATAACTCATTTCCACTGCTCTCACTCTTGAATTCTGTCCTTCCAACAAGGTGCAAGCTTCATTTCCATATGTTAGAGTTGGCATCACAATACTGTCATGTAGTAACTTTTTCACTTCCATGCTCACTTCACTGTTTCTCATCACTGAATTTAAAGAACCAGCAACTTTTCTTCCTTGTTGCACACTTTCAAGCACTTCGCCCTCTAAACTATATGCACTCACATTTTCCATTTCCTCATCATCCAACCTCCGTACATTCAGGGACTTAATTTCTCTCGAAAACCTTCAATTCACTCTTCCCTACTTGTTGACTTTCACTCAGTTCACTGTCCACACACTCTGCAGCCTTAGCACCTTCATACATACTCTTCACAGCATTCAGCAACTTCCCATTTGCTTCATATATTCTTAATTCTTTCCACAATCCTTGTCTGTCCACCCTGTCATATGCTTTCTCCAAATCCAGGAAGGCCACATTCAACTTCTTTCCATTCTCTAGAAACTTTTCTACTCAAGACCTAAAAATGAGTATCTGATCTATACAACCTTTTCCCATCCTAAAACCTCCCTGTTCTTCTCCAACTAACTCTTGTTATTTCCCTCACTGTATCAGTAAGTACAGTATCCTACCATATACTTTTCCTGTTACACTAGGAAGGCAAATGCCCCTATGATTTCCACACACTTCTTTTTCTCCATTTCCTTTGTACAGGGGAATAATTATACCTGACTTCCAATCCTCCAGGACTCTACCTTCCTCCCAGGCCAATCTGCACATATTCCACACCCATTCTTCTACTATCTCCTCCATGCTTCAGCATTTCACCACACACTCCATCAATTCCTGGGGCTTTCCCCATTTTGACTTTCTTCATTGCTTCTGCAACTTCTATCTTACTGATTTCTTCCTCTCTTCTCACATCCCTCCTTCTCCCAGCCATTCCCCAGCCACTTATACTCGCATTACTTTCATTCTCTTTGTTCAGCAATTCCTTAAAGTGTTCTCTCCATCTTCTCATTTTTCCTTCTCTCATCATTAACAATTTACCATTTTTATCTTTCACTCCCTGACTAACATTTTTATCACCCTGTCTAACTCTCTTTCCAGAACATCATCTTACATTCCTTCCACTTTAGAGTCAAATTCCTTCCAAATTCCTCATCCACTCTCTTCTTACTCTCTCTTACTAATCTTTTCACCTCTCTCTTCTTCTCTACATATAACTCTCTGTTCTCTCTCTCAACTTCCTCCATGCCCCTGTTTCTCATCCAATCACTATATGTTTTCTTCTTTGTGCCACAGCCTGTCTCACCTCTTCATTTCACCATGCTGTTCATTGCACCCCCTTTTGTCTTCTCATCATCCCACACACCACCTCACATGCTGCACAGATTTCTTCTTTGAATATCTTGCACACACCTTCCATGTCCCTCACCTGCTCCAGATCATATTTAGCCAATTGCTCCTCCACTTCTCTCTTATATTCTGCCTCTTTTCCATCCTCTTGTAACCTTTCCACCCTTCTTGTAAGAACTACTTCCTCCTGTCCTTCCTTTCTTCTATTCCTCCACTTCATTACAACCTTGGCTTTCACTACCACCAAGATGTGGTCAGAAAGTCCACTCCCCCAACCTCTGTATACTCTTGCATCAATTACATACCTGCACACACAATCAATCATTGCTTTCCATTCCTTCCGTTCACCACCCCTTCTTCTCATCATCTGCCATGAATACCTATGGATCATTTTGTGTCTGAAGAGGGTATTGGCTATCACCAACCCCCTCTTGGCACAAATGTCCACAAGAGCACTGTACTTCTCATTCAGTTCTGCAGGCACACTCCACTCACCAACTATACTCAGTTTTTTAAATCAAGGCGAAAATGCACTTGACAGCTTGGTGACGATTGACTGAATGCAACATTGTTTCATATCTTTATTATTAATTGGCAACATATATATGAGGGAGAAATTTGAGTTAATAAATGTTATTTGGACATGTTGCATTCAGCCAGTTATCACCAACCTGTCAAGTGCATCTTCACCTCAATCAAAAAAACAGAGTTTACTCCATCCACCTTCACATTCCTTACTTTTATTCATATCTTCAATCAAGAACACTCATTCCTTTCAAACTTTTCCATGCATGCTTCCACATTTGCCCAGAACTCTTCTTTCACTATGCTTGCATGATCTTCCATTGGCTCTCTCTCTCTCTCTCTCTCTC
>JAGKTI010031944.1:0-12012 GCA_018397915.1 Birgus latro
CCCTACTCAGTAACAACCCCACACACTCACTGGCCGGCAGCAACAACACTCAGAAAATATCAAACAAAACACGCACCCTGATCAACACGGATGCCGCAAAAGTCTGAGTGTTTTTGTCTCTACTCAGAAACGACCCGTAAGAGGGAGAACAACACTCGGGATATATCAGAAAATAACATTCTCTCTCTCTCTCTCTCTCTCTCTCTCTCTCTCTCTCTCTCTCTGCTTCAACCTCAGACTCGCGGCATCAACATAACGTTCTCTGGGCGTCCCTATTCTTACGCAGTACTCACCTTTCGCTCACACACACACACACACACACACACACACACACACACACAAATAATACAGTTCTCGGTAATTACTGGGATATGACTAATTAAAAACATGAATGGTTATAACAGCATGATAAAAATCGTAAAGCCTATTTACATATATCTACAGCAGCCTACCTACCTATCTACCCACCTATCAATCTATTTATATGCCTGTGTTTACAAGTCTATTTATTTATCTATCTATCTGCCTGACACCGCAACCTGTGAGGGGTCGGCTCTGACATAAGGATATCTGCACACACATCTGTCCCTCCTCAGTGACGATATATCCCACAATACAACACCTTCATCCAGGTTGTCCTCCATCAAAAGACTGACATCATTTCAAATAACAGAAATCTAGGAATCATATAAAACGAGAGAGAGAGAGAGAGAGAGAGAGAGAGAGAGAGAGAGAGAGAGAGAATCAACCCACACACACACACACACACACACACACACACACACACACACATATTACGAGACAAATGGATGCTGATAAACTACACCAAATAATGAAAACTAGCCACACATGGGTGAATGTACAGGAAGATTCATTTGTGCAGTGGTGCACCTGTTCTTGACATGACAGGTGAAGCAGTGGTTGTACTCTAATGAATTACATAACGCCTATGACCTTGTGTTTGATGAATGGAGTCGGAAGTTCAGACAACTTGAATGATGAATGAGTTGATTGACGGTTGATATCAACGGTGGCGCAATCGGTAGAGAGGTGGCCTGTAGTCCCGACGGACCCAGGTTCAAATCCCGACTGTGGCAGGGAACAGTTTAAGGATTTGAATTTCATTAAATCAGGCTTTACTAATCTACCAGATGACCCGCCGACATGTCGTAAAAATACCCCTGCTAATACCAATACACCAGTCCTGTATGAGACAGCCCTAGCATGTATTCAATATGGACGGTGGGTGTTAGCGCCGAAGTGGTGACATGTAGAGGTGTATGGTATGTAGGAGGACTGCTGGGCCTTGATAGCAGGCTGTGAAGCCTATGCCCAGAAGTCGGACACATAAAAAAAAAAATGGCACTCTGGTCATAACAGTGTTTGTTTTCACCTGACATAAATGGGTCAATCCCATAACCTGAACCCAAGTAAAGAATGTATGACATTTAATAATCCGTAGATATGAGATACTAATGAGCGTCCCTTGTTACCATACCACTCAAATCCACCCACCAATCTTACTACACTTGGCCATCAACTGAACTGAACTGAAAGGGGCTGGGAATCAGTGTCAGGTTAAGACAAACGCTTTCTGCTGCGATTATCATTGGTGTCAGAAGACGAAAACTATTTTTTTTTATATGTAGGCCTATATTTTTTCTCGTCTAAGGAAATGCGCAACAGATCGTCCACATTCATGGAGATTTACGGTAGTCTGCAGTGGTAACAGCAGTAGCAGGTCGAACGTGAACCCGGTAGACTGCAGGCTGGAACAGCCCTTCTACGACAATCCACCACCGGCCTTTCAGGGGGTTAGGGAAGAAGTTGAGGGACTTTGTGTAACTGGGCAGGAGGGCTGGCGGACTACATCGCTGCCACCGCATGAAGGCATCCCTCTCTAATACCGCCCAAGTTGTAAAAGAATTAATAACGGCCACATGTAAACCCCAAAATTCCAAAACTCTGTCCAGAATTACATACAATGGTCAGGAGACAGCAAGAATACAAAATAAAAATGTCAGCATGGTTGTTATGGAGTCAAATGAACTACCGATCGTGCAGGACTCTGATGGTTGGTTATATCCGTGATGTTATGTACTCTCAATAAACCTGAACAATGTACTCAACCCTTCACCTCAGCCACATAATGTTAACACTTTATTCCTGATCCTGGTACACCACTTTATAAGTAGAATCCCTAGTAGTGAAGGAATTACCAAGCTTTATCTTACCCCTACACTCACTGTCTCCTGTAACTACCCTCCTCCCACACTCTCGCTCTTAGACATCAAACCTCGTCCCTCTCGCCTTAATAAATCGCCAAATTTATCTTCTAGACGACCAAAATCAATCACATTCCTTACCTCCACCGTCCCCCTCCCCCCCCTTCTCTCTCTGACTCTCTATCTCCTCTCTCAAGTAAAAACGCAAATAATCATAGTAATTAATATAAGCAGGAAAAAACACATCTGTGGCTATTGATGCACTTGACTATGCCCGTATTATTAAATGTGGAGAGAGAGAGAGAGAGAGAGAGAGAGAGTGTGTGTGTGTGTGTGTGTGTGTGTGTTGCATGCAGAAATCGCAGTGTAGTTATTTAACTCCTTATATTTACGGTGATATCAAAGTATAACACTATTCAGCACGTAACTGGTATTATGTCAAAGCTATTTTCACACAATATTTCTCTATTTTAAACGCGATTTGTCCTATTAAGTCCAAAATTAACACTGTCGATATTTTCAACACCCTTGTAGCTTAAATTTGCAAGTGGACATTTCAGAATATTTCCTACACACAGTCCTCCTCCCTCTATTAATATTCAACATTTGTCACATATTTGCCTAAGTCTAATCGCAAGTTAACCTAACCAAATAAGACCAAACTTAACCTTATTAAACCCAGCAAGACTTAACAAAACAAAACCAACCCTGCCACAGCCATACCTAACCTGACTACATCTTAACCTAACACAGTATCCAAACCAAACAGAACACAGCAGACCTATCCTGCCCCAATCCAACCGCACCCAATCTAACCCAGCATAACCAATACAAATCAAAACAAACCAAATATAGCCCAATTTAACTTACCCCATCTTAACATCCTAACCAAGCAGAACTGACCTAACCTAACTTAACCAAACACAACCATACTACGCCTAACCATATCAAACTACACCCAACCTTACTTAATCTAACCTCACCCAACCCAACCCAACCTAACCTAACCTATCCTGACAACCTAACCAAACAGAACCAGACTGAACACAACCAAACCAAATTACATTCAACCTATAAGTTAACCTCACCCAATCCAGGCCAACCCAAACTAACCAACGTTAACCCAACCAAAACTGGCCTAACTATATTCTACCTCACCAACACTTCACAAATGTCCACTCCCTCCCACAACCTTCCTCCTTCCTTTAGCCTAGCCCAACCTTACCCAAACCTAACATAATCCTAACAGCTAATCCACTAATCCAAACTCAGCTACTGTTCAGGAATTTGCAGGTCCAGCACCAGTCCTTCTCTCAACCCGGTATCAACATGCAACACTGGTCACATACTTCGTTGGCCGACGTTTGTTTGCAACTGACCAGATATTCCACCGCGAACTTCGTGTATGCAACCTGAAGCCCATGCAAGCCAGAGTGATGCGAGAATACAGGACAGAGTTATGAGAGTCAATCATCAGCATCATCATCATCACTATCATCATCACCCTAGAATATACCTCAACGTCGTAATCATCATCATCATCATCCTGCTCCTTACCTATGATGAAAAAGGGTTATGATAATGCCTCCCCCCCCCCTCTCTCTCTCTCATAATGAAACATACATACATACGGACTGCATATAAGTGCAAGAATATGAGAAGAAAACTGAAGACTTAATCAGTTGATATCTCACTCACACACACACAAACACACACACGCGCGCGCGCGCGCGCCAGCTGTTTGTCCACATCCGCACTTTCTAACACACCACAGAAGGGAAAGCCATGACTGGTAAATAATATTGTTCGTGAACCTGGTTGGTCAAGAATGTGAACATCACACACTGTCTTTCTAACGTTTTCATCTACCGGACTGACTAACCTGGCCTAAAACTGTCATGTCTCCATCCTGAATGCCGAGGTACAACAGATCAGAATACGAGTATGATACCAGCCACGATGAAGTGCGATGGGAAGGATGTTGAGTCGTAACACTGTCTTTTTTTCCACAGGGTCACGTGAAATATGCTGCAAAAGGACGAATGTCTGGGCAAGTTAAAGTGAAAGAATTATAAGAAATTTCCAATCATCTCTCTTCTACAACTAATTTTTTTTAGGTAGGACAACGAAACTGTAAACCTTATCTTGTATCTTGTTCTTTCTCCAAAGAAAAAAATATATAATCTTCGTTGACAGGAAAATTATCATGTTAGTTTCGTCATTTATAAGGATGAGAGTGCTGGAGAGGGCCGCCTTCACGTGATGGCACAAATATAACCAGGTGACTCCACAGCCTGGTTACACACGTCCCTCAACTACTTCCCTACCCCCTGAGAGGAGGCTGGTGGACTGCAGGGAGGGGAACTTCAGCTTACACTCCACTGGATTCACATTCCAGATGAACCCTGGGCTACAACAACAACTAATGGAATCTCGCCTCACTACGTTAAATCTCTTACACAGATATCCACGTCCGGGAGCACCAATCATCCACTCATTGCTGCAACGTTACCTTTACGTGACTCTCTACCAAGTGACAAGCTTAGTGGTCTCTTGTAGCCCAGGAAACCATTTATTGTGCTGGACGGCAACTACAAAACCAAATGGAAGCCTGGTGGTTCAGTGGGTTACGACGCCCCGACCGGACGTGGACCATAAGCGTTTACTTCGACATTAGGGTTGGGGATTATTGCTTACCATCTACCGCTCAAGGCTAAGCGTCTGGTCACTGTCGCCTTAAACGTGTGCAGTACAGTAAGCAGCCAAACCTAGGACTCTATTATATGACATTAGGGGGAAAAAAAAAAAAGATATTCCTAAAAGAAACTGATGTTTGCTTCACTGTTATTGGTATTCTTATAATGCATGAGGAAACACTGGAATTTAACATTCACCACATCCATACCAGCCAGCCTACAATGACCATCTTCACAGGGTGTACTTCCCTCCCCTTGCATCACCACCCACCACTATCCCACCCACTCATTTCCACCCATTCCGCGCATTTATACTACGATGAGGTGAGTATCATGTCACTGTACTCTTTTTCACATTACCCTGCTCCAAATTTTTAGTCCGATTGCAGTTTATTTCACGTAGCTCAGTGGCTAAGTCAAATGGTACGGTTTTACATCCTGATACAGCACCTCTTTGCTACTAGCACTATACTGTGGCGTTAATTTCCTGTTACAGCTCAGCATTAAATACAGACAGATGACAATATTAGGTCAAGTCAAAGTATAAGTAGTATAACAGCAGTCATGTCACTCTCACCTCCCAACCACTCATTCCGTCAACGGTATCTTTTTTATGAGAGCACCTGTGGAAAGCAGCTGCAGCAACAGCAGCAAGCCCAGGCTCACCTGAACATAAACCCAATGGACTACATGCTAATACTGTCCCTCTTCCAGAGTATAGTTTCTTCCTTTGGGGAGAATGGGAGGGATGTGGGCGACGTTTATATAGTCGGGCAGCTCCACCGCTTGCATAAATCGGTGCCAACACATGAAGGCATCTCACTCCAGCAATTTACCACGGTGTACAGTCTAATAAGGGTCTAGCCACTCTTCCCACCCACCCATCCACCCACTCTGCTTAACGGTATCTTTTTTGTGAGACCAACTGTGGAGAGTAAAATGAGGAAGTAGATTTCACTTTCACATTCAGGAGACAGCCAGACGTCACATGGCATATACTTTCTCCTGGGAACTGTGGAAAGATCAATTATTCACCGCAATGATGATGGGAGGAGGAGGAGGAGGAGGAGAGGTCATTAACCCATTCAACCTGAGGACTTAGAGAAGACTTAAACGTTTATTTACCTTAATAACCCTAGCGTATTGTACAGGCTGTAATCTAAGCCATATCCTGGGAACTGCGATATGATTCATTTTTATTTACCGGCAAGATGTTTCTATTCAGCACAGTAAAATCTTCAGAACATACAAATCTGGTTATTCGCTCCCAAAGGCTTTAATCCCTAAAGTATGATGGCGTATTCTTGCATTTTACTCTTGTTACCACCAGAAGAGTTTATTCAACTTAGAAAACACCTCAAGAAGTGAAGGCGTAAGAAAAGCTAAACATAAATCCACATCGAAAAAGTTTCTCTACAGCTGAATATAACCATGACCAATAATAGAATACAGAAAGAAAACTAACGGTGGGAAGTGGTTAATCCTAGAGTACCTGCATACCCCCTAGCGACATAGGGGGTAACGGACGCTCAGCTGATGGACACCATTTTCCTGCCAAAATCGCGCGCGCAACTTGACTGATACTCCCGCTGCCCGCTTCAGTTCATGATATTTTGTTGTTGTGGGTGGGCGTGATGCCAGGCTGTTCTGCTTATGGGTGTAGCAATCAACCGGAGAAAGGGTTTAAAGTGTTCACATTTCCATCTAATCCAGAAAGAAGGAAACTATGGAGGAATAAAGTAAATCGTCTGGGGTGGGAGCCAACTTCCAGATCAGTCTTATGTGAGGTACGCTTAATGAATGTTTTCATGCAGTCTGCTGGAAGGTTGTTCCTCTTTGCTGTAGAAATATAACAACTGTCAATGTAAGAGGGAAATACTGAAGGAGATCAGAGCATCAGGACGAGTTAATCATTGAGAATGAATTTGTTTGATGATTCACAAATCAGTCATGGTATTTTCATACTATGTCCATAATAGTTGTTTATTGTTATTTATGTAAGATTTTACATATATTTTATTATACTTCATGTTCCTCTGTGTGTTGTGTATTTTGACTACGTGGAAAAAAGTATTATTCACGAAAAATAGTGCCATCTTAATACAGGTACCCTACCTTTATACATCGAATGTTATGCTCATGTGTGTCGCTTACTTTTCACGTTTTTTCTAGTATATGTCTCGTGTTTTTACGCGTATTATTACATGTATTTTCCGTACATAATCTTTTGATGTGAATTCTACATGTACTCTTATTATTTCATGTGTTGTGACAATACGTGCATCGTGTCTTCTTTTTCGTGTGCTGTATACGTGTACTACGTGCATTTTATGTAGTCTTACGCGGACGTGTACCTACGTGATTCTTCAGTCACCCGTCTATGAATGTTACAAGTTTCTAAGAGGTCCAGAATATAATATAGTTACCTTAGAGTACCTATTTAGGTACTCTCGTTTACCTCTAACTTCACAGATGAAGTTCACGAGGAATTTGTCAGTGACAGAGAGTGATTCTTCGTACAGTCTTATAGGCTACTGTGTTCACAGCGTAAAAAAAAAACACGGAAACCACCTGTGATCACTACTTGAGAGATGTAATACAAGTAGCATCACCCCATCAGACAGCTCATAGAGCAGCAGACCTCACTTTACTCAAAGAATACAAAGAAGGAGGTCTTATTGTTGTCAGATAAAGCATACGAGATGCTGCTTAAAATAGACCTGATGATCAAGAAAAGTCCTTGTGATCTGATAGGAAAGAATAAGCTTAAGAAAATGCTAATGGATGAAGCAGTAAACCTAACCAAAGGATTTGATATTCCTACTTGTCACAACCTCACACACAAGTTTCTACGTAAGTTTCTCAATGCTCACTTGCATTTCTACTGCAAGAAGATTAATGAAAAACACAAAAACAGAAGAAAAAAAACACAGAGATTAGTAGTAAAAGTGTAGCCATGAGGAAACTAGTACAGAATATAAAGTAATCATCAGGTCCTGTCGCTCAATAGGCTATTGCTGCAATATAGTATATTGTACTGTTAAAATTCCCATACAAACATTGACTGTAAGCTTCATACTCCTCATCCATCACCTACTCTTATATTATGCTTTCATCAGTACAGTATTTATAACACCAGCACCAGGGAGAGAAAGGACAACACAAAAGCCGGGCAGTCGGGCAGGGAATCCGAGCACGTGGCTCACCTGGCAGGAACATGGCATCCGATCTCAGAGTTGTCGCTGCTCTCTGTATGTAGGTACTCTAGTTAATCCCATCCCCACGAATGCGTCTTTTACACTTTGATTATACACTTTCTAGTCCAATGCATTTAACATCTGACAGACTTTCGGAACTGGAGGGTTGGACACAGCTGTCACTAACCCCTTTCTCAGCTTGAGGTCCTCCCTTGGCTGAATAAAATCGACTGGTGGCAGCGTGATTACAGTGAAAAACACAAGTACGCAACCGTCACCAAAGGGTCTTGTTCACAAGCATAGGTCCGCATTACGCCTCTCATGGTCGGAATTCAGTTCTTGCTGGCCACACGATTCTATTCAGCTGAGAGTGAGTCATAAATATCCAAGTGTGTTAATATCCACAAACATTCCATCGTTACACTGGTGCACTCAATTTCAACACAACAGGAGTAATAAGGGTACAACAAGAAAGACGCATGTTCCCTACACTGGTTCATGAGGTAGCAAAAGCGCTGAATGTCTCACTTTACCATTACCTGGAATACTGAAGTTGTCCACACAATGAGACTTCATGGTGATAATATTAATATTTTCAGGCACCTACAATCAATCTCAAATATACAGTATATGGGGGGGGGGGAAATAATCCCAGCGTGCCATAAAAGCGAATTAGAAGGAGCAGAATCGGGAGGCTGAAATATTCTCCTTTTACAAACAAACAACATTCATTCTAAGTCTGAAGGAGAAGGCGGACCTCTCCAGACATGCATTAGCCGTGATATGACTTTCATTACGTTTCACAAGTTGTAACCACTGTTCAGACAAAACTATAGTCGGTCCACCTTAGTTTATGGGAGATTCAAGACTTTTTGATGCTTGTTTCACGTAATTCAGTGGCAGAAAAAGACAATACTACAATATACTGTACATCCTTTTTTAACATAACATAAATATAGAAGAGGAAGACAGGCGGTTCGTAGACATTAACCATAAACACAGTAGGGGAAGCCAGGCGGTTCCAAGACATTAACCATAAACACAGTGGGGGAAGACAGGCATTTCGCCGACATTAACCATAAATACTGTATAGTAGGGTGAGACGCGTTTCGTAAACATTAACTACCTACAATCTTCAAACTTTAATATTTCTTTTGTACTAACTGCTGACATACTGTATATCTATATTTCTTCACTAAGCATAAGTCAAATCTAACAGAAGGTTATTAAAATTCTTTCATAATCCATTGACACCACTGCAAAAACTTTGATGATTTGTTTTGGTTATTGTTTGATTATGCCCCCCCCCCCAAAAAAAAAAATGCTAACTAGCCAAAGGTTTATGAAATATTATCATCCTGACACTTTTTCCTACTTCAAGATGGGGCGAGTGATACTAGCAGTAATAGTAGAAGCAGAACCAGAAGCAGAAGTAGTAGTAGTAGTAGTAGTAGTAGCTCCAGGTTTATCTGAAATGTGAAACCAGTGGATAGCAGGCTCAAGTTGCCCTCCTCCTGCAGTCCATTTTTTTTTCTTTTCTTTTCTTTTCTTTTCTTTTTTTTCTAGGATACGGAGGGGGTTCAGCGGCATTTGTATAACCGGGCAGCTCCACAACTCAGCTGTATCAGTGCCATCTCGTGAAGGCACCCCTCTCCATCACCCCAGTAAGAAGCAAAATGCAAAAGCATGAAAATGTACAGTACACTCTGCTTTTGAACGCCACCCTGCTAACCTGGCAATACAATGTTCTGAATTGGCACATACACACATGCAGATATTTGCTACAATACTGGACCCAAACCCACCACAACTGAGACATGAACAAAACCTGACCTACTGGCTGACATTAATACTACGGCTGTTGTTAGTGAATGCACATCGGCACATTTATTTCAAGTTCAAAAGTAAAGGCTGCGACAACACAAGTCTGTTTCTTTTGTGCTGACACTTAAGGCTGTACAGTTAATAGTTAACTGTAACCACTTATTTTTACTGGCAGAAAATATTTCGACAAAGAAAAAAAGACTCTCATAACAACTGTGTTAACTAATAAGATACTAAGTCCATAATAAACAACACAATATTCTTCTCTGTGAACCAATCATGGCAGTGTAAAGTCCACACACACGAGGTGCCTCATACCCCTACAACCACCACCATGACTCACCTTTGCTACTCTCCCATGATCCCGTTACCCAGCGCTCTCCCCACCACTCACCTGCAAAAAGAAGACAATTTTCATTAGCCATATATATTATCTTCTTGCAAGGTGGAAGCGTTTTACACCAGAGGCTCTAAAATACTGTTGAAATATTGAAAACTGTCAATAAAACATGGCTACAAAAAATACTGCTTTATGTTACCAAAGGTACTAAATTGGGACACAGACATGCAAACCTGTATATCTGTTACCCATTTCACTATGGCTGAAACACTTGGGTATTATACTTGATACACCAGACGATTTATACCAACTGCGAGAACCTCTGACAAACAAAGGCTTCTGAAACTTTATAAGTATATAATATTTTCTCTGCACACCAAAAGATTTATATCAACTGCGAGAAATTCCAGCAGACAAAGGCTTCAAAAACTACTTCAGGTAAAGTCCAGTACACAAAGGCTTCAAAAACTATGAAAGTAACCATTTCTTCTCCTACTGGTATGCCAAAGATTTTTATTTCTGCTCACACCAGATGATTTTGTTCCGTGGAGAGAAATGCCAGCAGGTGAAATGGTTGGAAATCGCAGAACTGGCAACCACGGACAGTGGAACACCAGTGGTCAAAGCAGGACACCTGTGGTCGCTTCCCTGACCACTTAAACACACGGTAATTGACGCATAAAGAGAACTAACAACTTAGCTACTGACCTGCTTAATGAAACAGCCTATACTTACCTTCACACATACAAGGCAAACTTGAATACTGAAACACACACACACACATACACTACTGATAAGTTTATAAGTATTTAATATTGCTCAAACTCTTGAATAATTTTTTTTCTTTAATATGTTTGTGGGATCGTACTATTTAATTTAGTTTAGAAGTGTCCTGGTGGTTAAGGAGTTAATAAAGGCTAAACATTATGTAACCCCTCCAGCTGAAAAAGCTTCCATCCTAAGCAGCTTAAAAGTAGTCAGGTGGCAGCAAGTAATCCATCACTAAATCCACTACTGTTCCATCAGAATCGTAGGAGTCTTGGGCTAGGCTGTGCAGTCAAAACTTTTAAGGCGAGTGACCAGCTGCTCGTCCCTTGGCAGCACTGCGTCAGCGTCGTAACCCCAACCACCCCTCAGCATTACACCCTAATGTACCATACCCACTTGTACCATCTTAACTCACTTCATCACCCATTACTACGACCGACCTGTCTTCACCTACAGGAAATCGCCTGCTAACAACAGGAATGCCAGAAAACACAAAGACAGCGTATTCCTCCACTAACGCCTTTAAAATTATAGTATTTAGTCCAGTATACGGATCTGCATCCATCTCAAAATCAAGTACTCTTTCTCAACCCACTGCCCAAATATCCAGCAGATTTAGCTGAAATCCGATAACAAATATTTGAGATACCCTGTACACAAATACGCCTACAAACATAACCTCCATCCAACTACGGAGTTGCTAATGGACATGAAATGTTGCAATCACACCAGTGTTTGTGTGACTTATTTTCGTGTTAAATCTTTATCTGCAAACCTATCTGAAATGACAGCACCGGAAATAAGAATGTTAAGCCGATTTATTGAGTAACATTAATACTCATGTCAAGAAACAGAAGTGCTGAACACATAAACTTTACACAAACCACAATATTATTGTATAAAATCATAATGTTACAGTGCAGTTTCAACATCCATTTTTCCTGCAGCTGAATATATATATA
>JAGKTI010031945.1:0-12011 GCA_018397915.1 Birgus latro
TATTTTGTGGAATTGCTTATCTAAATATAACACAGTTTGAATGAAATTGGTCTGTTTACTTTTCCCATGCATCCTCACAAAAGAAGAGGTTTTGTTTCCTTGAATTTTTATTTTGAAAAATCATCCCTATACCATTAAAGCATCCTCATGGAGCCTCTGCGTTGCCATCACGTAGGAGGTTGGGCAGATGAAATGTGGCAATGTTTTGGACATGACTTTTGGCTGTCTAAGCCTAGACATGAGAGTCCAGAGCCTCTGAGGAGCCTCCCAAGGCACCAGAAAAGTTGGAGATGTCAGCAGGTGCTAAGGGAATATCAGTAAGTACCAGGGAATTCTCGGATTCACTCTGAAGTGGCGCGTTGGAGCTATGGATGGAAGCATGGGGGGGTGGCCAGGGAACATCATTCTCCATGTGATAACCCGTACTTTCATTATGTCATCTCGCTGCTTGATAATGATGACATTGTCATGTCTAACACCCTGCCATTTGCACTGTCTCTCAACCATTTCCCTGGATGAGTGGGAGGCAGCAAGGGTCGGGTTTTGGAAGTGAATCAGATGACACGGATTCAGAACTCGTCTTACCAATCACTACCATAGCCCATTCATCTCCCAGAAGCCCACATCACTCACTGGGCACCACAGAAAAAAGCTTGGGATTTAAACACTAGCAGGAAACGCAATGCAGCTATTGTCATCATCCAAGCCTCCTTGTACACCTGTTTTATGATGCCCATAGCTGTTATCCAAGCTGTAGGGGCTAAAGGTATCATGGAGACTCATAATTTTGTTGAGTGTTGTTGATGGTTGAAGTCAAAGTGACATCATTAACATATCTCTATATCTACTGCATGTCTGTAAGGGGGCCATTGAAAAGAGTGAGAAATATGAGTCTCATCCTTGTGACATGAAGTACCCAATATATGAGAGGCAATAAGTTGGAGATTGCTCCCTGCAGTTGAACGGCTTGGCATTGGTTACACATGAAGTTGGCAATCCAGGGATTGGTGTCTTTTCTGAGTGTGAAAATTATTAGCTTGTTGATAACGGTGGTATGATGGTTGTACAGCAAATTCCTTGAGTAATGACCTAGGCAAGTCGACTGGAGATACTGACCTTTTGAGGCTGATCACTCAGTTGGGGTCAGAGGAAGGCAGTGGTAGATTAAATGAATGGATAATGGGTGCCTTACCTATCTAAAAATCTACAGTCAGTTCATTTTCATCTAACGGAACTGTTCAGCTCGTGCAGTTTGAATTTTAAGTGGTGATTGCATGAAATTCAATGAGGTATAAATGAGTATCATTGGTTACTAGTCAAATTAGCCCTCTAGTCTGAGAACATCTGACCATCAAATGAGGTGACAAGTGTTCGTGATCTGCTGAAAGGAAAATAAAAGCAAGCCATATTTCTCCACAACAGTATCTCCTAACAAACTCTCCTTTTCCACCTTCTAGAGGCCACGATTACAAATGTATGTCATGTTAAGGAAAAAAATGTTAATCTGAATTTCTTGTTGACAAACTCTTCTAGCAAACTCTCTTCTTTCATGCTGTAGATCCAGTTAGAAAAAAAAATGGTTGTATACAATTTCTCCCTAACCAAGCTCTGCTGGCAAACTCTTACCTTCCACTCTGCTGGTGACTAATAATAATAATATAATAATAATAATAATAATAATGATAATAATAATAATAATAATAATAATAATAATAATAACTAGAGCATAGTAAAATTGACCAAGGATAATTTCTATGAAGAAAAACTTCCCACACTCATTACACACTATAAACGAAGCTATAGAGGGACCCTGAGGTCAAGGCCATGATTTGTGCACGTCACCTTAGATCATCACAGTCTATAAGTCCACCAAGTTTGGTGCTTCTGTCTTTAATACTTCATGGAAAATTAGGTGACATCCAGAATATGCCGAAAAGTCTATATATATATATTTTTTTTACACCCGGCAATCTCAGAGAATAAAAACTGATTAGAACCATATTCCTTTCTACACTGCATCTGCCTTAAGGCTAAGTCGTGTTAAATTTTCAGTTTCCCAGAAAGCGGTTCTTGAGCTATCCTTGCTGCCTAACTTTTTTATTTTCCAGATAATATCTGGAGATCCGGTTGACGGACTGGCACGATACTTGGCCAAAAGAAGTGGACAGCGCTCCAACTGAGTTAACCAAATTTGAAGGCTGTAATAAAAATAACCTTTGGAATATTGCAGTTTTAAAATATGTAAGAATAATAACCATAGGGTATTTGCCTTCTTAGTGTGACTGGAAAAATATATGGTAGAATACTTATTGATAGTGTTAGGCATATAACAGGGGAGCTAGTTGGAGAAGAACATGGGGGATTTAGGAAGGGAAAAAGGTGTGTAGATCAGATATTTGTTCTAAGATGTTTAGTGGAAAAGAATCTAGAGAAGGGAAAGAAAGTGTATGCTTCCTTCATGGACTTAGAGAAAGCATATGACAGAGTAGATAGGCAAGGTATGTGGAAGGTGAATATATGGAGTGGATGGGAAATTGTTGAGTGCTGTGATGAGTATGTACGAGGGAGCTAGGGCTAGAGTGCGAGTGGATTGTGAGCTGCGTGAGTTCTTTGATCTAAAAGTGGGACTGAAATAGGGATGTGTGATGTCTCCATCGCTGTTTAATATATTCATGGATGGGGTTGTAAAAGAGGTGCAAGGTAGGGCAGTGGATGTTGGGGTGGCTCTAATGAATGAGGGTGAGGTGTGGAAGATTCCAGTGTTGCTGTTTGCTGATGATACAGTATTGTTGAGTGAAGATGAATGGGAGTTGCAAGGTTTGGTGAATGAGTTTGGGACAGTGTGGAAGAAAAGGATTCTGAAAGGTAATGTAAACAAGAGTAAAGTTATGGTGTTTGAGAGGAATGAAGTCACAGAATGATGCACAGTGAGGTTGGATGGTGAGGATATGGAGAATGTGAGTGCATTCAAGTACTTGGGGAGTGTGATAAGTAAGGATGGAAGTTTGGGGGATGAAGTGCTTGAAAGGGTACAGCAAGGAAGGAAAGTTGTTGGTTCACTGAAAGCGGTGATGAGAAATAGGGAGGTGAGTATGGAAGTTAAGAAGGCACTGCATGATAGTACTGTGATCCCTACCCAGACGTATGGAAGCGAGGCGTAGACCTTGCTAGAGGGGAACAAGTCACGAGTGAGAGCAGTGGAAATTAGGTACTTGAGAGAAGCATGTGGAGTGACATGGAGGGACAGGCTGATGAATGAAGAAGTGAAGGAACATTGTGGGGTGGATGTGGATGTGATTGAGAAAATTAGGGGAAATACACTGAGGTGGTTGGGACATGTGGAGAGAATGGAGAATGAAAGGCTGACTAAGAGGGTGTAAGTGGGTAAAGTGGAGGAGGGGAGGGAGAGGGGGAGACCGAGGATGAGGTGGAGGGATGGAGTTGAGAGGTATATGAGGGAGGGGGGTGTCAGTTGGGGGGAGGGTGGTCAGATGGTGGATGACAGAGCGACTTGGAGGCGTTTTGTCTGCGGCCACCCTTTGCGGAATTAGGGCTATAGATAGATAGATAGATAAAAGAATAGTAATAATATTGGCAGGAATAATAAAACTTCCTAAGGGGATGAGGGAAATTTTATAATAATAATAATGATAGTAATAATAATAATATTTTACAGACCACAATTTATTGCTAACAAACGCTGGTAACTCTAGAGTCTATTCTTCCCCTGTGCAGGTGCCATCTTTGACCGTGACTCGAGGGATATCCAAGGTGCCTTCCTGCATGCCATCAAACAATACAACCAAAACTCAACCAGCCACAGACTGGAGTTACACGCCTTCGTTGATATTATCAGCACTGCCGATGCCTTCAAGATATCCAGACTAAGTGAGTGTTATGTTTTATTTTGTTGGGTCTCGGATGACTTTTTATCTACTCAAAAAACTCTAGAAGGTGTGATTCTTTGTTATGTCCTCTTATCAAATTATCTGTAATTCCTCTCACCATCTCCAGACAAGTTGGCGATATTTGAACCCGTAATATCTTCAGCTATCACGTGATGTTTTTATACAGTTCATGGTAGATATTTCAAACTGGAGAAGTTGTATATGGTGTTGCTTTCCTTATTTTTATTTATTTTCTTATTTTTTTTTTTAGAGAAGTGGGGATTTCAGATGATTTTTGTTTCTCTTCAACCCGTTTAGTTTGGAAATATATTTCGGATTTATCCTTGCTGTCCTCTGACGAATTTAACCCGTATGGGATATATTGTTGAAACTGCATATACTAAATATAGCCTCTACCATCTTTACAAGAAAAAAGCTTTATGTAAAAAAAAAAACGACTGCAAATAGCATCAGTAAACATCAGTAAATAAAAATATAAGTGTTCACTGTGTTTGCCAGGGCCTTTAAAAAGTATGACAAAGCTACATAAAAATTTTTAGTTCACACACCTCTACGTTATTAGTTCGTTAGGATCAGAGGAAGAATGAGGGAGGGCGAGGAACAGTTAATATTTTCCCCCTCATTTCTAAAACCACAGTGAGCAAGAGAGTGCGAGAAATGTGTGGGCTGCTGTAGGCTACCAGAGGTCTACAGGCTGAAAAATTATCTGCATTTGTATGTTTTCATTTACTTGTCTTTTAGTGGTAGGCCTATGATTTGTGACACACACAGACACACACACATATATAGGTTGAATCCAGAACCAATGGAAGAGTGGCTATGAACGAAATTCATGCACTTCTTGACCCATTTACCATGGCATTAGTATATGAGGAAGGTTCAAACCTGTCTCAAAAGGTCGAGCTTTTATGATAGAATCTAATGCATGGCCAACAGGAGCTTTGGAAAGAGATTGAAAGATGAAACTAACTACAGAAAGTAGCACACAACCTCAAGGTATGGCTTATTGGCCTAAATGGCAACACACTGAGGCTGTGACAGGAGGGAGTCGTACTCATGTAATTGTCAGTTTTCTGCCAGTTGTGGAAATTTCCACCCACATTAATGCTGTAGCTGGTGAGTAACACTATAATATTTCGTGGGTAGCTGAGTAACACCATTTCCAAGATGATTACATACTACTGCGGCCTGGAGCAATTGTCCACCCTCCTCCAGCCAACATGTGCATATGGCAGTGCCACAGTTGCGGTCACCATAGTTGACATTTCTGTATATTATAGATCTACAGTTCCTGACCGACTTTCATGTGTATCAGTGAATTAATATCAATAGAGCGAATTATACTCTGATAATATGAAAAGCAACTTTAAATGATGTAATTTTTTGCTTATGTAGTTAGGCAATGACCAGACAAAAAAGTGCATGCAGACTTAGCTCCACTCCTAAATTTCCACTAGATCTGAATCCTTCAGACACCCCGAGTGTGCGGAGTCGAAGGATTCATTTGTTACCAGGAGCAAGATGGAGTTTGAATGGTGGAGTGCTACAGAATATTGGAGAAATAAAGAGGGTAAGGATAATGCAGGGGGGTAAAAGGCATTGTATTACTTAGCGCTTGAACACACACACACACACACACACACACACACACACACACACACACACACACACATCGGTAACATTAACTCCCCATCTGCCATTGGGACTTCCTTTGATTTATGATGATGTGGTATTTTATGGAATATTTTCTATCAGTAGAATATCTATCTAGGAGAAAGATGGAGGAAATTTAAAAAGAAAAAAAATAGCAAAAGGCGTATGAAAATTTCTCTGACCCATTGTTCTACGAGGGATGTACATTTAACGAGTATAATAATCAGCAGTTTGTTACACTCCTATGGCGTTAGCCACAGCAAATCCTTATACTTTAAAACAAAAACTATTTATAAAAGTTTACTTATCTTGGACAGGAATGGGTTTCCCTCGCTTAAGTCAATATCACCAGATGTTGGCCTAGATAGTACCCATATTCCCCTGTAATGAGTAAAATTGCCTGTCATTAGCTAAAGTAAAATTCATATTTATGTAATTAGTAGTTTGTCTGAATCCTTTTTCCCATACAGGATGTTATTATCTGGCTTTTGAAGGAGCAAACCCCAAAAGTCACAGTAGCTGAAGTTTATTTCACTTTTACAAGGATGAACCCTGTATATTTCATTCTTCTTTCTGACACTAATCATTAAGCTTAGAGGAATCTTTTAATAGATATCAGGGTTACTGAAGACAATATTTAACTTCAATTAAAATTTTCACCTAAGGTGCAAACTTTGGCTTAAAGACAACAAGAATAAAATGCAATGCTGAAGTAGTAGGAAATGATAGAGAGGAATATGAATGAGGGAGATGTGAAATGGATGGAGGGTAGTCTGAGCAGAAGACAGGGTAATATGGAGATGTTCTGTTGTGGTCACCACCTTTAGGATTAACCTGTACATACAAACATACATTGTGTTTCTGGCCACTTCCCGACCCCCAGTCTGGGCACTGACTGTGTGAAGTTGCTGATCACTCGAGGTCTATTTTGAGGAAACCAGCCATGTGAGTGTTGATCTTAGCCACAACCTGTCTACTGACCTCTTTGTGTTGAAAGAGCTGTTTGATACACGACGTACCAGCAATGATAAGGGTCAGCCCACATCAAATTACAAGGAGTGAAAGGAGGTAGACCTGAATCCCACCTCAATAAATTTGTGTGACCTCCCTCTTGAAGATATAACTTGAAAGAGACATTACTCTGGTGTCAGATAGGTTCAGTGGAGGAAAAGAGGCATGACAATTAGAGCACTGATTCTTTCTCGACTCCAGCCTCCTGTATGCCCATCCCTTAGTTTAGTGATAAGTGCAGGGTGTAGGCTACTCCAAGTCGTCGATTCGTAATTTTAGAATTAGTATTTAGATTATCCTTTGCAGTCTAGTAATGTAACTGTTTCCATTTAGTAATGTACTCCATTAGTTGAAATATCTCAGTGATTTTGTTGAGTAGGTTTGTAATTGATTCTAATTAGGTTAGAAGTGTTCCAATATGCGCCTGTTAGTTAATAAATGTACCCAATTTTGTGATGTGCTGTGTAGAGATTTTGTAAGTAAAGTAATGTTTATTTGTTTAAGTTTCATTGTCTTTTATTTGACCCTCAGAGTCAGAAATCTCCCTGCACATTCTGTAGCAGAATCACAATGGTGACCTCTGCCTGGATGGCACAGTGATTTTTCTTTGAACTTAGTCGGAAAATTTGGAAAATCTTACTAATCTGAACTTATGCTGGTTGTTCAGGTCTTGAGAGTATAATTTCCCAATAATAAGCCTAATTTACTTAACCTGAATGTAGAACAGAGAATGAAAATGTTGAAACTGATCATACCACAACAGGCCATTAGCACAGGGAACAAGAACCATTTGTTCACAGTGTTGATAATGATCAGAAGCCTGAGCTTTTGCAACGAGAGCCACATATTGATAGTGATACTGCACAGAAGGTAATGTTAGTACCTTAAATGTGTATGTCAGTGTACAACCTGAATTAGCCAAAATTCAGTTGCAAATGAAACAACAAGTACGAGAGAAACAACTTGAACTACATCATGAATACAGACTGCAGCAGCTTGGCAGTTCATCTAGCATTGTGGTGCCTCTGCTAGTAAATATTTTGATATTGCCAAGAGCGTTAAGTTAGTCTCTCCCTGTAGTGAGCAAGATGTTACTAAATACTTCTAAATGCTTGAGAAAGTGACATGTCATCTTTCCTAGCCAAGGGACTCTTGGTCAATATTACTGTTGAGTGTAGTTAACCCGTCACGTCCCGACTGGTTTCCCACTTCCGATACCCCCCAGTCTTGAGCAATTTCGGATTTTTTTTTTTAAGGCTCAAACCACCGCTTTTGATGAGAAACATCGAAAATTCATAAAGAAATCGCCCTCCTGAGCTTATAAATGTTGCTACATGTGACAGTCAGCCTTGGCTTTTCTTTATCTCTCGGGGTACCTGGCTTCAAAGAAAACGAACTAATGGGAGGGTTAATTAATTCAAGCCACTTTAAATTATGTATTTATTTATTTATTTGGTACGATTTTATGTGTAGTACAAGACTATATTGGTTTTCACACAGTAGTATAAGAAATATAGGCATTGTTCAGTTACCAAACACATCTACATATGGCACCTTCCTTTACGACATTACCACTTCATCACTTCTGTTTGTTTCCTCCTCTAGCTTCTTTATTTCTTTGTCCTCCACCACAGGAATAACTTTCACCGTGAATTTCATCATTGGAGAGACCGTGGTGTGACATGTCTTTACTGTCCAGGTCACTGCTAACAGGCGAATTGCCAAGTGTGGGGGGGAGGGGGGAGGGGGGTCAGGTGGGGCAAGGCAGTATCCCCACTTGAGAGCAGATAGAGGAAGGTCTCCCACATATGCCTACCCAAAATCGCCTGTGAAACTTGAAAAATGTGCAAATGACTGACCTTGCAATTGCATAACGTACGGGTATGTCAATGGGTGTCACCATGACAAAACGTTGCAACGTACCTGTTCATCGATGGGACGCTTCGGGTTAAGGGTAAGGCACAGGAGGTCTGTGCTGATTTATCAGATGACCAATGTGCTGAATATGAGGTGGTTAAGAATGCATTTCTTAAGGCTTATTAACATTTACAAGAAGCCTACAGGCTTACCACTTACAAACAAAAGAATCAGACGAATGAGGAATTTGCATGAGAACTTCACAATATCTTTGATCAGGGGTTATATTTTAACCTGCACCACCCTAACGACGTAAATCTATATCCCCTTCAAAAATGCCAGTGACGTAGATCTACGTCCTGCAGCATTGACAAGTCACTACAATCAACCAATGTAAATTGGAAGGTAATAACGTATCTTGCTAACTTCAGACATCTCTCCGCTATGCTCACAACACTGATTTAGGAGCATGGGAGATGAGTGACTGTCTTTACAGGCTCACAGGCACTCTGCCTTGTCAGTAACCTTTAAAATTTCAGAGATCGAGTGGCACCATTCTGACTAGATTCAACCTACTTTCTGGCTTGGTGATTACTTTTATTAGTGTTAGGGATCTTATATTGATGTGTTAAGCCCATTTACCCCCCAAAAAAATCCAAAATCCATTCACAAGCTCATAGATGCTCTGCTGTCTCAGTAACCACGAAGATTTCAGAGGTAGAGTGGCACCAACTTGATTCGATTCACCCAACGTTCTGGCTTTGGTGATTACTTTAATTAGTGTCAGGGATCTTATATCGATGTATTAAGCCCATTTAGTCAGAAGAAAAAAATCCAAAATCACTTCACAAGCTCACAAACACTCTGCTCTCTCAGAAACCACGAAGATTTTAGAGGTAGAGTGGCACCAACCTGACTCGAATCAAGCAACTACCTAGCTTTAATGATTATTATTATTAGTGCCAGGGATCTTGTATTGATGTATTAAGCCCATTTAGCCAGAAGAAAAAAAAATGCAAAATTGACTGGCGTAGAGAGTTTTTTTTTTTTTTTTTTTCCCCAATTCAGTACAGGCTAAGAAAATTAACAAGGGTTTTTACTAAGTTCAGGGAACTCATTATCTTGGAAATTTTCATTACGAATATTGCCAAGGAGGACACCTCTCACTTAACCTGCCTGATGCAGTTGTGGCAGATAATTATTGCATTATCCACAAATAATTTTCTAAGCCTAATGCTTTTGGTAGATATAGAAGAGTGACCCAGTTAGACTCTGCAAACCCATCTTCTAAACCAGCTAGTTTTAAATCAGATGACTCTCCTGGAAAGACTATAACCCAAGAGCATGCAAGTTCCACTAAAGAGAGTGAAAACATTGTTGCCAAAGGGCCACTAAGAAGTTGAAAGATTTGTGAATTTTGTAATGCGCAGGGCCATGTCGAGGATGAGTGCAAGAAAATGAGAGAAAGTAATAAAGATAAATCTAAGGTTCTGTTAAATACTTGGGGGACTGCTAATACTGAAACAGAGCAGTCACAAAAAGCTAAGATGAATGGTAGTCAGACACATCCTCAACAGGTGTTAAGTGTGTTTGAATCCAGAGTGGAGCTGTTAGTTGTTGATATTTTTCTGTAGAGATATCATCGGACATTAGTGAGACTGAGATACTGCAGTCATCAGGAATTAAAGAAGGTGGTAATACAACTCTATCACAACATCCTCCCTCAAACATTAAGCAAACTGACTCCACAAAGGACACCCTGTTTTCTTAATTTCCAACAGCCTGGTTTCAGTTGATGGTGAAAATAGCAAGGGAGTCACTGTTCATTCAAGAGAGTACTATTCTATTAAGCTACTACAACAGAGTTACAGAAACATTACAGAAAAGAAAAGGATGGGTGGACAGTATCTGTTTAGATTTCAAGAAAGTATTTGACAGAGTACAGCACCAAAGACTTTTATGGAAACTGTAGCATCAAAGAGGAACCCAAGGCAATCTATACTGTTGGATGCAGGATTGTCTCAGAAAAAAGGAAATGAGAACAGTGCTAAGGGAAAATTACTCATCATGGAGGGAAGTGACTAGTGGAGCTCTGCAGAGCTCAGTGCTGGCACCAGTTATGTTTTTAGTATATGTAAATGATATAGACAGTAATAATGGAAATTGAAGCTATCTAAATATGTTTGCTGATGCAAAAATACAAAAGAATATTTCTAACACAGATTCTTGCAGAGAGCTACAATAAGAATTAAACAGACTTCATGAATGGAGTTATCAGTAACAAATTGAATTTAATGTGGATAAGTGTCATGTAATTAAGTTTGATAAAAGTGAAAAAAGACCAGTTTGGGATTATAAGTTAGGAAGTTTAACCCAACCACTATCAGAAAATAGAAGGACCTAGGAGTGATTATCAATAACTGACTATCTCCAGCTGACCATATCATTGAGGAGGTATTTTGCATGTATGCACTGCTTGCTAATATGAGAATAGCATTCACATATGGAAATGAAGACATGCTGAGAATGATAATAACATCATTCATCAGACCAACCCTGGAGTATACATCAGTAGTCTGGAATCCACACCTCAAAAAAACACATAGACAAGTTTGAAAAAGTACAAATGGCAGCTACAAGATGGGTACCAAGGTTAAGTGATGTAAGCTACGAATAAAGACTAGAAAACTGAATGTACAGTCACGCTCCCTAATTTAGACCCACCCCAAGACAAGCCGAGAGCTGAGGGAGGCAGTAGCCACGGCTCTTAAACGAACACGTTTACTAGCCACCCACCTCCACTCCTCAATCCCCCCCCACCCTCTTGCATCCAACATTCATTCTCTACCTTACTGCATTCTTTCCACCCTCACCTCTTATGAAACAATCATTTACTGAAGAGGATAATGCTGGACAGTATTAGACAGTAGATTTTAGAGAACATAGGGCATAACAAAAAACGAATATAATATTTTTCTTAATAAATAAACGCGTTCATTTAAGAGCCGTGGCTACTGCCTCCCTGAGCTCTGGGCTTGAGTCGGGGTGGGTCTAAATTAGGGAGCGTGACTGTACCAACACTGCAAGAAAGAAGGGAAAGAGAAGACATGATTATGTTATAAAAATGCATCTTAGGGAAAGAGAAAATAGACATAAATGAGTATAATAACCTATGGAGAAGCATCAGCAAGAGGACACTGCAAAAAAACTCATAACAAGAAAGGTAATAAAGACGTAAGGAAATTCAGGTTCCTAAATAGGGCAACTGATCAGTGGAATGCACTACCGATTGAAATAGTGTGTGCCAAAACTATTCATAAATTAAGAATATGTATGATAAAAATCTTTTAATACACGGGACACTACGAACCTGACTCATTCCTGTAAAGATACAATCAGGTAAGAACAATTAGGTATACACCAGTCCTGTATGAGACAGCCCTAGCATGTATTCAATATGGACGGTGGGTGTTAAGCGCCGAAGTGGTGACATGTAGATTGTAGGAGGACGACTGGGCCTTGATAGCAGGCTGTGAAGCCTATGCCCAGAGTCGGACACATAAAAAAAAAAAAAAAAAAAAA